>JAOSBN010133708.1:0-28205 GCA_027563595.1 Erythroxylum suave
GCGGAAATAAAGTTGAATATGTGCAGAAAATGGATGATGAATGCACATATATGTGTATGTTCTGTTATTAGTGTTTACTATCAATAATGTTTTATAAATTGTTTATGGACGATATTGAGTTAAAATGGAGTTAGAATAGTGGATAAATGATGGGCATTGAACTAGAAATGATAGATTAAGCATGAGGAATTGAATGTTGTAAGTAAAGAGTTAAAACATTTGATCTGAAAGTTCCATGAGTTTTCTGTACTAGTATAGATGGTTTTTGACAAAGTTTCTTCATGTAAGTTATAGATCTTTCTTTAAGCTTTCCATTGATATAAAGTACGGAATTTTAGGACATTGGAGTAGAGAGATATGACCATTCGAAGTTTGTGATGCTGCATGGGATAGACAT
The DNA here is from genome assembly GCA_027563595.1 of Erythroxylum suave. Classification (NCBI taxonomy): domain Eukaryota; kingdom Viridiplantae; phylum Streptophyta; class Magnoliopsida; order Malpighiales; family Erythroxylaceae; genus Erythroxylum; species Erythroxylum suave. The sequence goes on from JAOSBN010133708.1 coordinate 398, forward strand.
TCGGGAAAGTTATATTATTTTGAAATTTTGACCCTTATAAAGGCAAAATGTGTTTTCTCAATCTTCATGGAAGTTGTAGGTCTAGAAGTCTTATTCAAAATGGTCCTTGAATGACCTTAATCCGACATTTTTAGTAAAAGTTATGCCCATTTTATCGCAACATTGTGGGCGCTTGTGGGCACGCGACCTGCCAATTTCGCCCCAATCTGAGCATACTCCATTCTTTTGACCATAACTTCTTCTCTAGATCCCCAAATGATCTGATTCTTAAACCAATAGATTCCTAACACACTATTCTATCCCTCCATAAACTTTTTTAGCATTCTGAATTGAATTGAGAAATATTGATCAAATCAATGTGGAATCTGTTGGAACAGTGAAATAAGATTTGCTTCCTGAGCACCCTTCGATATTTTGATTATATCTGGATCTGTAGAATTCCAAATGAGACTTTTTAATTTGGAGTAAACTAGAGATATAGGCTTACAAATTATCTCAAGAAGTCGAATTGTGATTCAGTCTCTAAGATGTTTAATTTCTGGATGGAAGTAGTGTATAGCATACTGTTTTTGAATATGAACAACCCAAAATTGTTTGTGGCATATCTTCCAAATTACTGAACCAAATTTAGTGATTTTGATGTCAATGGAAAGATAAGACATAGAGGAACAATTTTATAGAAGACAATATGACCAAATTACATCTTTTGTACCTTCTGATTGTACGTGAACAGTAGACTCGAAAGTGTGTTTTGGAAAAAATCTGAAATAATTTAATGAGAAATGAATTGTGAATTTAATGTTGATAGTAAGCATAAACCTAAGTAGAAATTTAAGGCATAATCCTAAGTAGAAATTATACTTAGATGATTTTTGATATGAGAATGATTTTGTGATGAAATTGATGGGAAGATACCCAGGATTGTCATGAACATGCATTGTACATAATTCATTTCATACATGTGCATTATTAGACACTCGTAATTTTGCAAATTGTGATATATATGTGTGTGGTGTTTGATATAGAAGAGCAACTGGAATGTCAACCTCCATATGTTGCCGGAACTTCTAGGTATTAGCTTCGAGAGCAACTTGTGAGTAACCTAGATGGTCTCACTTAATTACTTATTTGTTTAAATTCTATTTTGAAATGATTGAATGAATGTGATTGATTGTGTTGGTTTCCGGACATAAGGTCCGATGACTGTGATGCTTGGTTGAGATATTGAAGTGTTGCTTTTATGTGAATGACATGAACTAAGTGTATTTAATGATAAATGTATTTTGAATGAGCATTTTCATGTAAGTGAAAATGTGATTCTCAACTTAATGTTGAATGCCAGACTAAGGTCCGATAATATGGAAATGTGATTGAATGGAATCATGCAAGCGTGATTGATGCATTTCATTTCATGAATGCATGAAACATAATGGCAGTTGTGACTAGAGTAACCACCGATCAGAACTTAAACCTCAACGAGTGAAAAAGAGCCTCGAGCTCAAAAGTGATTCAGAGCATCAGGGTATTTATATGGGACATTTATCAATGAGCCCGGTATCCAAAAATGGATACGAGATAGCTTAGGCACTCTATCACAACAACGTAATAATTGGAAAAGAGTCTCATGAGCATTCCATATGCATTTGCTTAAGTATGTTTAATTGATTGAAATGGAATTTGCTTGCTTAAGTGAAAATGTGATAGAAAATCAATTAGGTGAAAATGTGAATATATGTTATGTGAAATGATATGTTGCATAAATTGAGTGAACCATCAATGATGGTTACTTCATTGAGTTCATAAAACTCACCAAAATTGCAACGTTGACTTTTTAGGACCGAGAGACGACTCTAGCTATTGAGAGGCTCTACTAGCTGTATAAATTGTGATTTGGCAAGAGAAGTCATATCTCAAAGGTCAATCAGTTGGGATTTTTACATAGATTAGATAGACTTTGTACATTTTTCTCTTTCATGTGGTACTTTTGTGCTAGGTTTTGATAATGTACATATGGTAATCGTTGAAAGATACAATGTAGACTTTTGATTTTGTGAAATGAAATAAGGAAAAAGTTGGTTTTAAAATATTGTGATTTTCTTATGATGCTTTATAAGTGAGTAATAATATGATGCCATGTGAAGTGAATGTAGTGATCGAACGTAGCTCACCCTTATCATAGGATATGTACCGGAATGACCTCCGGGTGTCCCAGTGTGTACCCTGCGGTAAGGGGGCGCTATATTTAGGTGGTATCAGAGCATGGTTGGCATCTATTTGGACATATAGAAATGTTAAGTATGAAATATTGTGAGAAGTGAAAAAATGAATAAAATTATTGGTTGTTATAGGTCATCCGCTTTAGGTGATCAAATTGATCAACCAGCTAACCAAGGATCGGTAGGAGCTAGTGGGGAGCCCTCGGTACCTCGATCTAAGGAGATGCCTCCTAGAGTTCCCAAGAAAAGGGAGAGGAGGTATGATAGGCTGCGGAAGTAGGGAGTTGTGTACTTCTATGGCAGCATAAACCCTGCTGAAGCTGAAGGATGGTTGGAAAGGACTGAGAGGGTTTTTAATCAGATGGACTGCGAGTCGGATGAGAGGTTGGACTATGCAATGTCCTTACTGCAAGGCGCAGCTTTTCAGTGGTGGAATACTGTTCCAAGTAGTACCACCAGGCCTTGCAACCTGAAGTGGGAAGACTTCTTAAGGGTCTTCAAGGAGAACTACATGCCCAAGATCTACTTGAATAGGAAGATGGAAGAGTTTCTAGGTTTGAAGAAGGGTAGGATGTTCGTGGCTGAGTATAAGGTCCGGTTTAATGAGTTGATGTGTTATGCTACTGCTTTGATGCCTACAGAAGAAGACAAGTGTAGGAGGTTTGAGAATAGACTCAATATGGAGATCAGGACAAGGTTGGCACTTTCAGATCTGGGTACTTTCATTGAGTTAAGAGCTGCATTGATCAGAATTGAACAGCTACTTAGAGAGGGACAAGCAGAACCTAGGCAAGGGTCCAGATTGAAGAGGTCTAGTGAGATTCAGAGTGATTATGGAAAAAGATTCAGTAAGCGTCATAACAAAGCTTTCAGACCACTAGCCGAATCAAGGCAGTTAGGATTTAGACAGAGGGGTGGTTTTACACAGACTAGCAGTGGAAGAGGTACAATGTAGAGTCAGTTACCCCAGTGTGAGCATTGTGAGAAGAGGCACGGTGGTGAGTGCTGGAGATTATCTGGAGCTTGTCTTAGATGCAGCTCCTTTGATCTCTAAATTAGATATTGTCCTGCTGCTACAAGAATTCAGTCTGGTATGAGTGGCAGATCGGGGAGTGAAGCTACTATTTAGCTGAGCAGAGTAGTAGGACTAGACAGAGGGGCCGTGGTAGAGGTAGAGTAATCACAGGGAGTCCTCCTATCATGACAGAGGTACGGAGCATTCAACCATCGTCCCAGGCCCAAGTCTATGCTATGACCAGACAGGAGGCTTATGACTCACTAGATGTGGTTGTAGGTGTGCTTCTCATTTATGATTTTGAGGCTTTTGCATTGATAGATCCAGGATCCACATACTCCTTTATCGCACCACATTTGACATATAGACTGTATTGTGATAAGGAGTTGCTACAGTATGGGCTAGAGGTGAGTACACCTTTAGATAGTACCCGTTGCCTAGAATTGATGATTTACTTGATCAGTTGCAGGGAGCTCAGGTATTCACTAAACTAGATTTGAGATCAGGGTACTATCAGCTGAAGATAGCTAAGGCTGATGTACCTAAGAGTGCATTCAGGAGTAGGTATGGGCATTTTGAGTTTCTAGTAATGCCGTTTGGGATGACTAACGCCCCGGCAGCTTTTATGGCCTTGATGAATAAGGTGTTTCAGCCCTACCTAGATCGATTTGTTATTGTATTTATGGATGATATCTTGATGTATTCGAAGAGCAGAAAGGAACATGCTAAGCATCTGAGAGTTATTTTATAGATTATGAGGGAATAGCAGTTGTATACCAAATTCAGTATATGTGAGTTTTGGCTGGTTCAGGTTGTGTTTCTGGGACATATAGTGACTGGAGATGGCATACAGGTGGATCCAAAGAAGATAGAGGTAGTAATGAATTGGGAAGCTTCGAGGAATGTGTCTAAAATTCGAAACTTCCTAGGATTGGTCGGATATTACCAGAGGTTTATTGAGGGGTTTTCTTTGATCTCAACACCTCTGACAAAACTTATGAGGAAGAATGTAGTATTCAGATGGAATGAAGAATGTCAGCAGAGTTTTGAGGAGTTAAAGCATCGATTGACTACAGTACCGGTGTTGACTATTCCATCAGGGATCGGAGGATATGTGGTGTACAGTGATGCATCGCATCAAGGATTAGGGTGTGTATTGATACAGCATGGCAAGGTGATTGCTTATGCATCAAGACAATTAAGGCCTCACAAGATCAATTATCCGGCATATGATTTAAAGCTAGCTGCAGTTGTCTTTGCTCTAAAGATTTGGAGACATTACTTGTATGGAGAGACCTTCCAGATTTACTCGGATCATAAGAGTTTGAGGTATTTGTTGAGATAGAAGGAGTTGAACTTAAAAAAGAGAAGATGGATTGAGTTACTGAAGGATTATGATTGCACAATTGAGTAGCACCCGGGGAAAGCAAATGTGGTGGCTGATGCTTTAAGCAGAAAGTCTTATACCATTATAGCTCAGATTCAGTTATCGAGGCTACCTAATTTGATTCATTTGGGAGCTCTGAATGTGGAGTTGAATTTTGAACACGATGAGACCTTGATTGCTACATTGAATCTTAGGCTGATGTTACATGATCGAATCAGAAGAGTACAGAGGAAAGATCCCAATATGGTGAAGCTTATGGAAAAGGTAAAGATGAATCCAGATTCTGAGTTTGAGTTAAGGGATGAGACTTTATAGTTGAAGCAGAGGCTTTGTGTGCCTAATGTGGCCAATCTAAGGAAGGAGATACTTGAGAAAGCTCATATGGCCGCCTATACTATGCATCCTGGGACTACCAAGATTTATAACATACTAAAGTAGCATTTCTGGTGGCCTAGAATGAAGAAGCAAGTGGTAGAGTATGTATTTAGATGTATGACTTACCAACAAGTTAAAGCTGAGCACCAGGCTCCAGTAGGTAAGCTCCATTTGTTACCCATTCCGGAGTGGAAATGGGAACGGATTACTATAGACTTCATCATAGGACTGCTTAAGACTCCGAGGTAGAATGATGCTATATGGGTGATAATAGACCGTTTGCACTTCTTAGCAGTTAGAGAAAATAATTCACTTGATCAGTTAGCTCGAAGATATGTGAATAAGGTGGTGAGACTGCATGGGGTTTCAGTGTCCATTGTATCAGACAGGGATCCCAGAATTACTTCGAGGTTTTGGAAGAGCTTGCAGTCTACTATAGGTATTAAGTTGAACTTCAGTACAACGTTTCATCCTTAGACAGATGGACAAAGTGAGAGGACAATCAAGACTGTTGAGGATATGCTCAGGGCGTGTGTATTGGGGTTTAGAGGAGCTTGGGATCAATAATGGCATTGATAGAGTTTACATATAACAACCATTACCACAGTAGTATCGGGATGGCACCGTATAAGGCACTGTATGGTAGAAAGTGTCGGTTGCCATTATATTGGGATGAAGAGGGCTTGAGAATGGTTGAAGGCCCGGAGTTGATACAAGACATAATGGATAAGGTGAAATTGATTCGAAGCCGAATTAAAGTGGCTCAAGATAGATAGAAGAGTTATGTGGATCAACACTGATGGGATATGGAGCATAATATGGGAGACAGAGTATTCCTGAGAGTGTCACCTTGGAGGGGAGTTCTGAGATTTGGTAAAAAGGGCAAGTTAAGCCCTGGGTATCCTTATGAGATCATTGAAAGGGTAGGACCTTTGGCTTATAAGTTGGCCTTACCAAATGAGATGTCTCAATTGCATAATGTGTTTCATGTGAGTATGCTCTGAAGATACCGATCGGATCCGACACATATGATACCGACTCAGGAGATTGAGGTTGCTAGTAACTTATGCTACGTTGAGGAGTTGATCAAGATTGTGGGATTGCATATCAAACAGTTGAGGAATAGAGTCATTCCATTGGTAAAAGTCCTTTGGAGGAACCACTGAATTGAGGAAGTAACTTGGGAAATGGAGGAGCATATGAGGAGACAATACCCCCACCTATTTGAACAATCAGGTACGAATTTTGAGGACGAAATTTCTTTTAAGAGGGGGAGAGTTATAACATCCTATTACTCATGTCGAGGCTAGATTAGCAAATATAAGAGATTAGTAAGAAATTAGTAAATGCATTTCATGCTTATACTCTTGAATATTGAATTTTTTCACATGAAAATAATTGTACATGCATTTATAGACATTTCGGGTATAGTTGATTTATAATTGAATTGTGAATGTGATTTTGTGGATTTAAGTATTATGTTAATCTTAGCAAGATTTTATGACATAGGTTAATTGCTAGCTTAGGTGAAAATGTGATATGAAATCAATTAGGCGAAAATATGAATATATGTTATATAAAATGATGTGTTGCATAAATTGAATGAACCATCAATGATGGTTACTTCATTGAGTTCTCAAAACTCACTAAAACTGCAACGTTGTCTTTTCAGGATCGAGAGACAACTCTAGCTACTAAGAGGCTCTACCAGCCGTGTAGATTACGATTTGGCAAGAGAAGTCATAGCTCAAAGGTCAGTCAGCTGGGATTTTTAGACAGATTAGATAGAATTTGTATATTTTCCTTTTTCATGTAGTACTTTTATACTAGGTTTTAATAATGTACATTTAGAAAGCATTGAAAGATACAACGTAGACTTTTGGTTTTATGAAATGAAATGAGGAAAAAGTTGGTTTTAAAATATTGTGATTTTCTTATGATGCTTTATAAGTGAGTAATGATATGATGCCATGTGAAGTGAATGTAGCGATCGAACGTAGCTCACCCTTATCATAGGATGTGTACCGGAATGACCTCTGGGCATCCCGGTGTGTACCCTGTGGTAAGAGGGCCCTATACTACAGCTCTATTTAGAAAACATACTACATACATTAGGAATTTTACAAAAAAGTTTATTTAAATCCTGCAATCCCAGCTGACCGACCTTTGAGTCGTGTCTTCTATCCCAAAAGTAGTACTAGAACTCTTTTGAGTTGTCTTAGAAGCTAAGTCATCTCTCTCAAACTTGAAAAGTCGACAATGTAATTTTGGTGAGTTTTGTGAATTCAGTGAGTTAACCATCCTCGTTGGTTCACTCATTTCACATAACACAACAATTCATGTTATCACATAATTCACATCATTTTATTTATCATTATATAGCATCATAAAACACTTTGTTCATAATTGTCACATTTCTTCTTTAACACAATTCAATAGTACATTGAAATCATTCAAAACATATTCACCAATATATATACAATGTTTATGAGACTCACATTCATTTATTACATTGTTGTGACCGAGTGTCTTTTTCACTGTCCCATATCCATTATGAGTACTGAGCTCATTAATAACTGTTCCTTATCCGTTGGGGATATAAGATTCATTATACATAGTGAGCCTTTGGTTATTACCTCATTTTGAGCTTTAAGCTCTTGTTCATTGGCGACTCCAGTCACAGCTATCTTTATCTTTCATACATTTATGTAATGAAATGCACTATATGTATTCAGTTATTTAATTTTGCTAAATATCACACATTCATATTCACTATCACAATCTCATTCACATTTATCTTCGGACCTTAGTCTGGCATTCAGCATTTAGGTTAAGAATCACTTTTTCAGTCAAATTCACATATAATGAGCACTTCTAATATGATATTCATGCATCAATTGCCTTGGATATTCAATGTCCAAAATCAGTACATAAACATCACATAATAATTTAATATAGAGATTACACAAATAATTAATCAAGGTGAGACCATCTTAGGTTATTCACAGTTTGCTCTAGATAGCTTATTGCCTCGAAGTCCCGGCAATGTTTGGAAGTAGTCACTTAATTTGTTCTTTTATATCATGCAATCATACACATTTACACATTGCTACTTTGTACATTCACATGAATCCTCAATTACACACACACACACACACATACACACATATGTTATGTATAATGCATGTTCAATGACAAATCCCAGGTATATTTCCTTAATACACGTCTCATGATCAATTAAAATCATCTTTCAATCATTCTTTAATATCTAATACATTTTCCTTACTTTAATCACCTCATCCTTCTCCAATTAGATTCATTCAAGATACTATTCAAGCCTAAATACATCATATGGAAGCACCCTATCATTAATAGGTTCATACAATGCTTAAAAAAATAACTCTTATTCTCCATAGGTCTGGCCATGATGGTGGTGTCCCTATCACGATCGTGACATAAATTTCTGGGGCTGGTCATAATCATGGTGGTCCTGCCATGATCATGACAGAAACATTTTCTGTCCAGGCCACGATCGTGTGGAAGGGCTACGATCGTAACATAAACTTATTTTTGTTAGGCCATGATCGTGGGATGAGGGCCACGATCGTGACCTGTAATTTCTTCCTCCATTCACCCAAATTCCACATGTACATTAACTACAATTTTCACTCTAATTTTACCTAAATTCACCTCCTAAATGTAATATCATCTTATACTAATTCAGCTAACAAATTGTTTGCATTAAACTCTCTACTTATTTGATTCATCAATTTCAACTAAATCTTATCATTCATGAGATCCTATCTCTTTCTATAATACACCTCATTCATAAGCATGAAACAATTCATTTTCAAAATTCATCATTTCAAGTTCATAACCTCTTCATTTATACCTCAACTTCAGTTCAATATCTACTACACACAAATCAAAATCCATGATTAATCATAAATACCAAAAACAAAACATATGCATATACTCTTTCGTCATCCATTTTCTGCACATATTCTACTTCATTATTCACCTTCCTTTCATTCCTAACTATCATCTTAATTCGTTTCATTTCAAGACAACATAATACACCTTTTTATTAACTCTAAACTCGTAAATTATCAGTCATCATAGCACAAAAGTATCACGTAACTTTGTTTACCTCTTCATACTCACATCATTATATTTCAAACTTCCTTTTTTGCATCATTTGTCTCTTAAATTATCATCGTAATTTCTTTTGACCAAACAATTCATGGATAGCATTAACTCACTAAAATTTAGAACATGATCTTTGTATTATTATTACACCCACGTTGACACATATAAAATTTCATGATCAAATCATCAATCTCAAATTACTCATCATAAATGTTTCATTTACCACTACCCATAAAGATTAACAAGCTACTTACTTGATTTATACTTAGGCTTCTTCAAAACTACCAAAAAGCGTTAACTTCTCATATCACACGATCATCATCTTCGAGGTGGAATAGGTTAGGTTTTTTTGTGGCAAATGAAGAAAACAACAAGATGGGAGTAGCAAATGAAAGATGAGAGTTAGGTTTGATGTTAATGGAAGTTAGTGACAAAAATCATCTTCGAGGTGGAATAGGTTAGGTTTTCTTATGGCAAATGAAGATTTCAACAAGATGGGAGTAGCAAATGAAAGATGAGAGCTAGGTTTGATGTTAATGGAAGTTAGTGACAAAATTATGAAAGAGAAGAACAAAAAATGCCACGAAGAAGATGAAAACAAGAGTTAAAAATGAAAGACAATAAGGAGAGTGTCTTACAATGACAAAATTGTGAGAGATGAGTGGTGAGTGGTAGTGACACTTTCCATTGCCACTTGTCACTCTACCATGGTCCTATTTAGATCCTTTTTAATAACTAGTCTATTTGTCTCCAATTTCTAAACCAATTATCTACCAAATTTTAATGACACTTATCAATAATTTCTAAGGTCATTTATTAAAATTTCCACTGCCATCTGACTCTTATTTCTATTACCATAAATCAGCTGTCCTGCCACTTGACATTTTTCTAGTCTAAAAATACCCAAAACTTCAGGAATTTCCTAAATTTCACCAAAATTTCTAAATCAACAATTATTATCACCAAACCAATTTTTAAAGACATATAAACCACAATTCATATCAAAATCACATTTATAACTCAATTATATTCGAAAATTATCAATGTATGCATGTACAATCTTTTTAATGTGTGTAAACATTAATATTCACATAAGTGTGTATGTTATATTATACATGATCAAGAAATACACTTCCTAACTTCTCAGTATTATCTCTCATGTACAATATTTTAGGGTTCTAACCCTTAACATGGGATAACGAGATGTTACAATTCTCCCCTCCTTAAGAAATTTCGTCCTCAAAATTCTTACCTAATTCATCGAATATGTGGGGGTATTGTCTCCTCATATGCTCCTTCGCTTCTTAAGTTGCTTCCTCACTTGAGTAATTCTTTCACTGGACTTTCACCAATGGAATTACACGATTTCTCAACTGTCTCTTTTGATTTCCCACAATCTTAACTGACTCCTCTTCATAACTCAGATTACTAGAAACTTCAATCTCTTGAGCTGGTAATACATGAATTGGATCAGATATATACCTCCTAAGCTTGCTCATATGGAACACATTGTGTATCTAAGACATCTCATTCGGTAAGGGAAATTTATATGCTAATGGTCCTATCCTCTCAATGATCTCAAAAGGACTAATATATCTAGGGCTTAGCTTACCCCTTTTACTGAATCTCAGTACTTCTCGCCAAGGCGATATTCTCAGAAATACTTTGTCTCCTAAATTAAATCACTTATTAATATAAAAATCACTTATAATATGTAAAATACACAAGAAGGGGATTGAATTGTGTAAAATTGTCTAAAATAGTTATCTTTATAATCTTCTTGGTTTTCTTGAAAACTCAGACGATTACAAAACAATGCACTTAAAATGTTTGAGTAATGCAACAATGGAAATAATTTCTTTTTCTTCTAACTATAGAAATTAAAGAGATAAGGGTTCGAGAATATGACACTGCGGTTTATACTGGTTCACCCTTAACCTTTGGGCTATGTCCAGTCCTCAGAGTTTATCTGAGATTTCACTATCTCTTCAACTTTACAAGTATTATTTCTTCTCTCTCAAAGCCTCTTCAGGTCCCTTTTATAAAGTATTCTTTATCTCCTATCTTAGACTCTTCAGGCTTTAGCCTTCCTTTCATTAGAAAAGATAATGTTTGAGCTTTGCTAAACCACGCTATAGGTGTTCTTAATCTCTATCTTTCTTCTTTTCACTCAGGATATTTTTATACAGTAAATGATTAGTAAAAGTTGTTTTGTCTATGACTACACTGATATTTATAGTCTAATTTGCCAATGGTCTTCTTAAAAAAACCGTTGTAGAATCTTCAGAGATATGTTGTTAGTTGAGTCCTATAATCACCTCCAACTCACTAACTGTCATTGAAGAATATATCATCTTGATTTGATTTGTATGCTTTGTCTTATATCTTCACATCGTCTTATAACTTTGTATCGTCTTATGTCTGTACATCGTCTTATGACTTTGTATCATTTTATGAATATGCATCGTCTTATGACTTTGTATCGTCTTATGTCTGTGCATCATCTTATGACTATGTATTGTATTATGTCTGTGTATCTGCGCACTTAATAAACACTTCAAAACAGTTCACACACTTCCATTATTATTATTATTTGACAATAATTGACTTTCATCAAAATCAATAGAAGAAGTGAAGTCTTCTTGACTTAACAATCTCCCCTTTTTTAATGATAAAAATAATCATAATATTAAAATATAAAAAATATTAAAGTGAATAACAATAGTATTCGGACAAATAATATTCAGAAAAAATGATATCTTTATTCAGACGATTGATGCAAGTTATACAGTGTGCATAACAAAAAAAAATTTCTTTCCTTTCCTTTCCACTATTCTCCCCCTATTTGTTATTAATCAAAAAGAATATCACTTCAGACGCTTCAAAATTTTAGAAAACATTTTTTGAATATCAACGTGGATCGTCTTGAGGTCTTGTTTAGTATAAACACATAGAAGTGCTACTTCCTCATGAAGATCACCTATTGAGTCTCTTAGTTCATCAACCTTAGTATCTATTTCTTCAATATATTTGGCTAAGGCTTCTTGAGTTTCCTTCTGCTTTTGATTAGCTTCAGTTTAATCAATGAAATTCTTCAAGAACTCCGAATTAACGGTAGGATCTTGTAGCTTTTCACTTAGTGGATGAAGATAGTCAGAGATAGATGGTTTTTTGATTGAGTCGTCTAATTCAATAATTGTTATAGAGGGTAATCAAAAAGATTGTATTTAGTGAGTCAGGTTTGGATAGTTTGAAAATTGGTTTTCCTGGAAAGTGTAGAATATCTTTGGCTAAAGGAATGAAACCTAAATGTTTAAAATGAATAAGTAGATGTACAAAGGTTTCTAAGTAGAGATTGATACCTGCAATTGAGATACTTTTGTACCTTCCTTCTAAAATTATCCCAACTACCTTGAAACTTTCATCTTGAGTAGGTGTGCCAAAGTTACTTCCTAATGGCCTTGATATGTGGTGTGAAATATAGATGCCTACAGGTTGAGCTGCATGACATACATCGTCTATATTCTTCATCATCACTCGAATTTCTTCTTTCGTGAGATCAACTTCTTGTCTCTCAGGGAATTTCTTCTTCTTTCCTTTATCTCTACTGTGTACTAGTGTTAGACATCTTGGTTGTGCATCTGGTATAATCTTTATTGTGTTCTGTTTGTCACTGGATAGATGGTGTAAGGACTCTTCGTCATCTTCAATGGATATGGTTCTACTTTTTTATCTCACAGAATACTATACAATCTTCTTTCTTTAGGACTTAGAAAATGTATTGTTTGATTGCTTACTGTTACAGGTTCAACTTGAACCTTAACTTTTTGTATAAAAGGTTCTCTTATGATTATTGAGCCTCATTGCGATCAAGCATTGATTCTTCTATTATCTTCATCTTCAAGTCTTCTTTCTTCATTGGTTGCTAGGGATTATGAGTAATTTGCTACGTTTCCACGGTCTGTTTCTTCTTTTGAACATCAGATGATGAAACCTTCCTTTTTTGAGTCGGTCTCAAGAAAGTTGTTGTTGAGGCTTCTTCTGCTCAAATACTAACTTCCTTTTTATCTCTGTCATTTGGGCATTCAGTAGCCCTCATAATAGACTCTTGTGTGATAATCACCGACAACCTATCTACCTCTGATATCAAGGTGTCATCTACCACCTTTGCATTCTTCCATAACTCGTATACTTCATTTAGATACACTGGATCTCAAATTTTGAAGAAAATTTTCTGACTAGCTGCTTTGATCTTAAGTTCGATATCCATTCGATCATCCTTCAGAGAAGTGAAATCGAAGAGTCTCTCATAAACAATTTCGACATTGTTCTAATCGGTAACGAATAAACACTAAACACAGAGATATATTTTGCTTAAAGAAGCAAGGTTAGTATATAGAAGATATTGAAAGAGAGATATGAAATGAAAGTGAGAAAGACTTAATGAATAGAAGATTGAATCGTCTTTGTTGAGAGCAACCTTGAAGCAAGTCAGTTACCAAGAGAATTCTAGAATGTAGAGTGTTTTAGGTATTAGAGAATTTCTTTTTATAAACACTCTTGAAAAGTTACTATTTGTAACGTATGTGACTAATCCACAGGTAATCATAAGATTGATACTACTGAGTGAAAGTTACCGTTACTATTTTTCTTAAGAACTTACTACTTTCAGCTTCATAAGGTCGTATCGTCTAGGTCATGGAGTTTCTGACGAATGGTTATTTAACATTACCATATTCAGATTTCGTCTGATTTCCTTGGATCTGTTTTCACTTAAGGGTTTGGTAAAGATATCTACCTATAGTTGATTCGACTCAATAAATTGTAGATTGATGATTCCTCTCTATACATAGTCTCTTACAAAATGATGTCTAACTTCAATATGCTTTACACTTAAATATTGAATTGGATTCTTTGAGAGATTGATAACGCTTGTGTTATCACAGAAGATTGGAATTTGTTCGTCTTGGATAGAATAATCTTCTAATTGAATCTTTATCTATAGTATTTGTGAATAATAACTTGCGGCTGACATGTATTCAGCCTCTGCAGTAGAGAGAGCAATTGAACTTTGCCTCTTTCTTGACCACGAAATTAGATTATGACCAAGAAAGTGACACCCTCCACTTGTACTCTTTCTATCAATCCTATCTGTAGCATAATCAGTGTCACAGTATTTACCTTTCTCATACACTAAGCAAAGATCAGTAAAACCTGCCACCAAGTATCTCAATATTCTTTTGACAGCAATGTAATGAGATTCTCTAGGATCTATTTGAATTCTTGCACACAAACAAACACTAAATATAATATCAAGTTTGCTTGTAGTTAGGTAAAGCAAAGAACTAATAACTCCTCTAAAAGAGTTTGATCAATCTTCTTACCAGCTTCATCCTTAGATAAGATGATTGAGGGATGCATAGGAGTTGACATTGGTTTAACATTTTCCATTTTATAGTTAACTAATAGTTCTTTGATACACTTTCGTTGATGGATAAAAATTTCTCTTCAGTTTGTTAAATATGTAAACTAGGAAAGAAATTTTATTCACCCATCATACTCATTTCAAATTCACTTTTTATAAGAAACTCAAAATTTGAACATAACCTTTTGGAAGTTGTATAAAAAATAATATCGTCTATATATATTTGCACAATAATAAAATCATTTTTGATACTTGTCTGAAATAAAGTTTAATCAACTTGTCCTCTAATAAAGTCATTTTTAATCAAGAAAGAACTAAGATGATCATACCATGCACGAGATGCTTGTGTCAAGCCATACAAAGCTTTATGAAGTTTATAAACATGATCTGGTTTATCAATGGCTTCAAACCAGTGGGTTGTTTAACATAAACTTCTTCATCTATAAAACCATTCAAAAAGGAACTTTTCACATCCATTTGAAACAGTTTTATATCATGAAAAACAATATATACAAGTAAGATCCTAATAGCTTCTAATCTAGCTATAGGAGCCTATGTTTCATTATAATCTATTCCTTCTTGTTGATTATAGCCTTGAGCTACTAATCTAGCTTTGTTATGGGATACCTTTCCTGATTCATCTAGTTTATTCTTAAATACCCATCTAGTTTCTATGATAGATTTATTGGATGGTTTAGGTACTAGAGACTAGACTTTATTCCTAGTAAATTGATTTAACTCCTCTTGCATAGCTAAAATCCACCTTCATCTTGAAGAGCTTCATTAATTTTCCTAGATTCTAATTCAGAAACAAAAGCTACCTTGGTCTCTCTCCTAAAGTTAGATATAGTTCTCACTCCTTCTGATGTTTCTCCTATAATCAAGTTTTCTGAGTGAAAGGATTTATATCTCTAGTCTTTTTCTAAGCTAATATTTTCAGAAATGTATACTACTTTATTAGTAGGATCTTCT
This sequence comes from Erythroxylum suave, assembly GCA_027563595.1. NCBI lineage: Eukaryota > Viridiplantae > Streptophyta > Magnoliopsida > Malpighiales > Erythroxylaceae > Erythroxylum > Erythroxylum suave. The sequence continues at coordinate 15,937 of JAOSBN010133708.1, forward strand.
GATGGTGAATCATCTGGGTTACTATTTCAGGGAGCAGATAGAGTTTCATCATCAGAATCGTCTCTCTTATCTAGATGAGAATCATCATAAAATTTTACATGCATAGATTCTTCAAAAGATTTAGAAACAAGATTATAAACTCTATAAGCTTTAGAACTAATAAAATAACCTAGAAAAATTCCTAAATTGATCTTAGAATCGAATTTATCCAAATTTTCTTTTGCATTTAAAATAATGCATTTACAACCAAAAAGATGAAAGTAAGAAATTTTTGGCTTCCTTCCCTTCTATAACTCATATGGATTTTTATTTAAAATAGGTCGCAGAAATACTCTAGTTTGAATATAACAAGTTGTATTTACAGCTTCTACCCAGAAGTACTTAGGAAGATTCATTTCACATAGCATAGTCCTTGCCATTTGCTGAATCATCCTGTTCTTTCTTTCTACAACTCCGTTTTGTTTAGGAGTTCTAGGAGCAGAGAAATTACGAAAAATTCCATTCTCTTCACAAAACATTCTAAATTTTTCATTTTCAAGTTCTCCACCATGATTACTTTGAATACTAGCAATAGAAATTCCTTTTTCATTTTTGTAACTTTTTGGATAAAGCTCTAAAGCATTTGAAAAATTCATCTTTATAAGATAAAAACAATATCCAACAAAATCTAGTAAAGTCATCAACAATTACAAGACTATACTTCTTTCCACCAAGACTTACTATTCTAGTAGGTCCAAGCAAGTCTATATGTAACAACTCTAGTGGTCTAGACGAAGTTACAATGTTCTTAAATGAAAAAGATGCTTTAACTTGTTTTTCTTTCTGATAACTCTCACAAAAGAAATCTTTATTAAAACTTGTCTTTGGTAAACCTTTTACCAAATCATGTCTAACTAATTTGGAAATATGTTTAAAACTAACAATTCCTAGCTTTTTGTGCCAAATTAGTTTTTCATCATCTTTTAATACAAGACATGAAATATTTTGACTTTTCAAATCATCTAAGTTAATTTTATAGAGATTGTTTCATCTCTTGATAGAAAAGAATATGAATTCGTCCTTTTTTGTAATTAAACAAGAATTTTGATTAAAGGATACTTCAAAATCGGAGTCACATAACTGACTTATACTGATTAGATTATGCTTTAAACCATCAACTAGCAAAACATTTTCAACAGATGAAAAGGAATCCTCACCAATTTTACCGATCCCAATAATTTTGCCCTACTGGTGGTCTCCAAAAGTTACTGATCCTCCATGCTTAAGTTGGAGGTCTAGGAACATAGACCTTCTACCTGTCATGTGTCGCAAGCAACGACTGTCGAAGTACCATTGATGGTGTTTGCTTTTTCCAAGTAAGGAGATCTGCAATATATACTATATCCTTCTTAGATACCCATATTTTCTTGGGTCCTTTGAGGTTAGTCTTATAATTATTCTTAGAATATAAAAATGTTGTTTCTTTTTCCCTTTATTAGGAACAAACTTCCTATTGTGCATAACATTACGATTATCAGTAGTATTTCTTTCAGAAAATCCTAAACCACTTTTAATTACTGGATGTCTATAACTTCCAATAATATTATTCATCATTTTTGTGTTTTCTGTAAATTTTGATAAATCTGCTGAAAGACTATTAATCCTTTGTCTTAACTGGTTAATCTCCTCAGATCTATCTACAATTACCTTTTTTCATATCGTCCACTTGTTTCTTAAGGTAGACGTTTTCTTCTTCTAATAGCTTTGTTTTCTTAGAAATTTCAACACACTTCTTTTTTAACAATCTATATTGTTTCAAAATAGCATGTGAATCTTCTAATAATTCTAAATAAGCATGCCAAAGATCATTAAAGTCAGAGATTAACTCATCATTGCTTTCGCCTTCAGCTACTAAGCATATATTTGCTTGTTCTGATGAATCTGAATTGGATTCAAATTTAAACGAATCCAGATCTTCCCATGTTGCCATCATGCCTTTTTTGTTTTCTTGACTTTTCTTCAATTTTCTTTTGACTAAGGGGCATTCAGACTTGTAATGTCTTAGTTTATCACACTCATAGCAGACGATAGAGCTTTTTATCATTTTTCAAATCATCTTTGCTAATCCTTTTGAAAGAGGAGTCTTTATTTCCCTTTTTCTTTTTCTAAACCCTTCTAATTTTTCTTGCAATGAATGATAGCTCATCTTCATCTTTATTTGAATCTTGATCAGATTCACTGTCATCATCATTCTTGATTTCTTCAATCTTTAACGCTTTTGAAGACGTACTTCTATTTTTCTGCATCTTCTGATTCTTATGATTCTTCTCACCAGCCTTTAACGTAATAGATTTATCCCTTTTGGGTTTATCTTCTGCATCAAGCTCTACTCCATGAATTTTCAAAGAACCAAGCAATTCATCCAGCTTTGGCTTGCTTAAATCCTTGGCCTCTTGTATTGCTGTTACTTTGGGTCTTCATCTTTTTGGAAGACTTCTAAGAATCTTTCTGACATGGTTTTGACTATCGTAGATTCTCCCCAAAGTTTTAAGTCCATTAATAATTGTTTGGAATTGTCCAAACATTTGATCAATAGACTCGTCATCTTTTATTTTAAACAGCTCATATTAATGAACAAGAATACCAATCTTGGATTCTTTCACCTAGTTTGTGCCTTCATGTGTAATGGCTAATGTGTTCTAAATTTTCTTTGCAAATTTGCATCTATGAACCTTATCATATTCACTTCTTCTTAGATCACAACTTAAAAAGAACTTGGCTTCTGAGTTTAATTGAACACAAGCTTTCTGATCGACTGACTATTGTTTACAAGAGATTCTTTTCCCTTCGTAGTCTGTTGGAACATATGGACCACTTTCAATAATATTCCAAAGATCAATGTGAGTAGATTCTATGAAGAGCTGCATCATGTCCTTCCAATAATGATAGATTTCAAAATTGAATATAGAAAGTCTAGAGACGGAGGCACCTTTAGCTATAAAAACATGTGATTCAACCATGGATCTTTGTCCTCACTTTGTAACAGTGTTTCTTGAAAACTTGTGCTCTGATACCAATTGAAGTAAGTCACTTGTTAATACAGAAATCACTTATAATATGTAAAATACACAAGAAGGGGGGTTGAATTATGTAAAATCGTCTAAGATAGTTATCTTTATAATCTTCTTGGTTTTCTTAAAAACTCAGACGATTACAAAACAACGCACTTAAAAAATTTTGAGTAATGCAATAGCGGAAATAATATCTTTTTCTTCTATATAGAAATTAAAGAGATAAAGGTTAGAGAATATGACAACGCAGTTTATACCAGTTCACCTTTAACCTTAGGGCTACATTCAGTCCTCAGAGTTTATCTAAGATTTCACTATCTCTTCAACTTTACAAGTATTATTTGTTCTCTCTCAAAGCCTCTTCAGGTCTCTTTTACAAAGAATTCTTTATCTGCTATCTTAGCCTCTTCAAGCTCTAGCCTTTCTTTTACTAGAAAAGATACTATTTGAGCTTTTCTAAACTCATGCTACAGGTGTTCTTAATCTTTATCTTTCTTCTTTTCACTCAGGATATTTTTGTATAGTAAATGTTTAGTAAAACTTGTTTTGTCTATGACTACATTAATATTTACAGTCTAATTCACCAACGGTCTTCTTAAAAAACCGCTTGTAGAATCTTCAAAGATCTATTGTTAGTTGAGTCCTGTAACCACCTCCAACTAACTAATTGTCATTGTAGATTATATCATCTTGATTTGATTTGTATGCTTCATCTTATATCTGCGCATCGTCTTATGACTTTGTATCATCTTATGTCTGTGCATCGTCTTATGACTTTGTATTATCTTATTACTGTGCATCATCTTATGACTTTGCATTGTCTTATGTCTACACATTGTCTTATATCTCTGTATCGTCTTATGACTTTGTGTCGTCTTATGACTGTGCATCATTTTATGACTGTGTATCATCTTATGTCTGTGTAGCTGTGCACTTAATAAACACATCAAAGCAGTTTACACACTTCTATTATTATTATTATTTTACTTTCATCAAAATCAATAGAAGAAGTGAAATCTTTTTGACTTAACATCTCCTACTATATATTCCATATCTCTCCGATGTTGATCTATATAACTTTTTTGTCTATCTTGAATTGCTTTAATTATACTTCTGATCATTTTCACCTTATCCACAGTATCCTGTATCAGTTCTAGGCCTTTTACCACTCTCAAGCCCTCTTCATCCTAATATAGAGGCGATTGACATTTTCTGTCATACAATGCCTCATACGGTGCCATTCCGATACTACTATGATAGTGGTTATTATATGTAAACTCAATTAAGGCTCTATAATCCTATGCTCCTTCAAACTCCAATACACATGCCCTGAGCATATCCTCGATAGTCTTAACTGTAGTCTCACTCTGTCCATCTGTTTGAGGATGAAATGTGGTACTGAAGTTTAACTTTGTACCCACAGCTGATTGTAGACTCTTTCAGAATCTCAAAGTGAATCTAGGATCCTTTTCAATACAATGGACATCAGAAGCTTATGCAACCTCAACACCTCATTTAAACATCTCCTGGCTAATTGGCTTAGTGAGTTATTCTCTCTCACTAGTAAGAAAAGGGGCGACTTAGTTAATCGACACCATAACCCATATAGCATCATTTTTCCTTAGATTCTTTGGCAAGCTCATTATGAAATCCATGGTAATTCATTCCCATTTCCACTCAGAAATGGGTAATGAATGAAGCTTCCCAACCAAAGCTTGTTGCTCAGTATTAATTTGCTAGTTTGTTAAGCACTTAACTACATAGTCAGCTATTTGCTTCTTTATTCCTGGCCATCAGAAATGCTGCTTCAGTGTGTTATACATCTTGGTAGTACTAGGATGCATAGCATAGGTAGCTATATAAGCTTCCTCCATAATCTCTTTCCTTAGATTGTCTATCTCAGGCGCAAATAACCTTTGCTTCGACCACAATGTCTCATTTCTTAATTCGAATTTAGAATCCAGATTTATTTTAATCTATTTTATAAGCTTCACTAATTACGGGTCTTTATTATGAACTTTTCTGATTCTATCATGTAACATTAGGCTTAGTCTCAGTGTGGCTGTCAATGCCTCATTTTGCTTTAGATTCATCTCCATATTCAAATCTCTTAATTAAACTAGGCTCGGTAACCTCGATATCTAAGTCTGAGCCATACTGCAACTCGTTTTTCTACTTAAAGCATTTGCCACCACATTAGCTTTTCCCAGATGATACTCAATCGTATAGTTATAGTCTTTCAACAATTCTATCCATCTCCTTTATCTCATATTCATCTCCTTCTGTTTCAACAGATACCTCAAGCTTTTATGATCAGTATATATTTGAAAAGTCTCTCCATATAAGAAATATCTCCATATCTTTAGAGCAAAGACCACTGCCGTAAGCTGTAAATCATGTATTAGATAGTTTATCTTATGAGACCTTAATTATCTTGATGCATAGGATTTCACCTTCCTATACTACATCAACACACATCTTAATCCTTGATGGAATAGTCAACACCAGTGCCATAGTTAACTGATGTTTCAAGTCCTCAATTCGTCATTCTATCTAAAAACCACATTCTTCCTCATAAGTTTAGTCAGAGGGGCTAAGATCAATGAGAACCCGTCGACAAACATTCAATAATATCCAGCTAATCCTAGGGAACTATGAATCTCAGACACATTCTTCAGATTTTCCCACTTCATCACTACTTCTATCTTCTTTGGATCCACTTGTATGCCTTGCCCAGTTACTATGTGACCTAGAAACACTAATTGATTAAACCAAAACTCACATTTACTGAATTTGGCATATAGTTGTTTCTCCCTTATAATTTGTAGGATTACTTTTAAGTGCTCAACATGTTCTTCTTAGTTCTTTGAATACACTAAGATATTGTTAATAAACACAATTACAAAACAATCTAGGTAATGCTGAAACACCTTATTAATCAATGCCATAAATGCAACTGGGGTGTTAGTCGGCCCAAACGACATTACTAAAAACTTATAATGCTCATACCTTCTTCTAAAAGCATTTTTCGGTACATCAGCCTCTGCTATCTTCAACTAATAGTACCTAGATCTTAGATTCAGCTTAATGGACATCTGGGTTCCTTACAGCTGACCAAGCAAATCATTAATTATAGGCAATAGGTAATTGTTCTTCACTGTTACCCGATTTAGTTGCTATAATCGATGCACAATCTCAGAGTTCCATCCTTCTTCTTCATAAACAAGACTGGACCTACCCATGATGATAAACTAGGTCTAATGAAACCCTTTTCTAATAATTCTTGTAACTAAGCCTTCAACTCCTTTCATTCCACAAGTGTTATCCTATATGGAGGAATAGATATAGGAGCAGCACTTGGAACCAGGTTAATCGTGAACTTTATTTTTCATTCTGAAGGTAAACCAGGTAACTTAGTATAGGAAACACATCTAGGTATTCCCTCATAATAGAAATGCCCTGTACATTCTGCTTAGTTCAAGTATCTACTATGTGGGCTAAATAGGCCTCATATTCTTCTCTAAACAATCTCAGTGCATTCATGAATGAGATCAGTCTAGTTGGTACTACTTGACTAAAACCTCTGAAAACTGCTCTCGTCTGATTAGGAGATTTTAATATTACTTCTTTAGTGTAATAGTTCATAATGGCCCTATGAGCAGTAAGCCAATTCATGCCTAGGATAACATCTATTTCCTTTAACTGTAACACAATCAAGTCTACCTTCAATTTTGCCTGATCAATTCGAATCAAACACCTCTTACAAACCTATCATATCACTGTGGCACTAATTATCAGTGTACTCACCTCTAATCCATATCTCAATAATTCCATATCACAAAGCAACCTGGATACCATATGCGGTGTAATAAAGGAATGCGTAGATCCAAGATCTAGCAATACAAAAGCCTCAAAAGTAAATATAAGCAACATACATGTAACAACATCTGGGGAATTTTGAGCCTCCTGTCTGGTCATTACATACACTCGGGCTTGGGACTGCAGTTGGTTTCTTTGCACCTCAGTCCTAATAGTAGGACAACCAGAACTCATTCTGCCTCTGCCACGGCCTCTCTATCCAGACCCACTGGCTCGGCTCTGCTGTACTGTAGTTTTTATCACCACTCCTACTCTTTTACCAGATTGTGCTACATACACAACAAAACAATCCTTGATCTGATGATCAAAAGAGCCATATCAAAGGCAAGCTCCTGTCAACTTCCAACATTTACCACTATGTTTCTTCCCATAATGCTTACAGGTAGCTAACTGACCCGATACTACAGCTCTTCCACTGCTATATAGAACAAAACTACCTCTGTTTGAACCCCAATGGTCTTGATCTAGTCAGTGGTCTAAAAGCTCGGTTCTTACGGTTGCTAAGCCTCTTGCCAAAACCACCCTAAGATTTACTGGGCCTCTTCATTCTAGATCCTTGTCTATGTTCCCGCTGATCATCTCTCAACAGTTGCTCTATTGAGATCAAGGCTACTCTCAACACAAAAAAACTACTCAAATTGGTTATAGCTAGCCTCGTCTGAATCTCCATGTTCACCACATCTTTGTATCTCCTACACTTGTCTTCCTATGTAAGAATCAAAGTAGTAGCATAACCCATCAGCTGATCGAACATAATCTCATACTCTGCCACAGATAAACTACCCTGCTTCAGATCTATAAATTCTTTCATCTTTCTATCCAGGTAAATTTTAGACATGTAGTTCTCCTTGAAGACTCTCAAAAAGTCTTCCTCTCTCAAGTTATAAGGTCTAGTGGTACTACCTGGAATAGTTTTCTACCATTTGTAGCTGGGCCTTACAGTAAGGAGACTGCATAGTCGAACTTCTCGTCCGACTCGCAATCCATCTGATCAAAAACTCTCTCCACCCTCTCTAGCAATCCCTCTAACTTTGCCTCTGCAAGGTCTGTACTTCCATAAAAGTCCACAGGCCCCTGCTTTCACAATTTGTTGTACCTCCTTTCCTTTCGCTCGAGAACTCTTGGAGGCATTCTCTTAGGTCAACACACCGAACACTCCCTACTGGCTCCTACTGACTCTAGGTTGTTTATACCAGCTAGCCTTCCAACTTAATCACCTATGGCAGATGACTTATAACAGATAAGAACTTCGATTACTATCCGCATTTCTTATAATATTTCATGTCTAATGTTCCTGTATGCCCCTATAGATACCAGTCCATGCTCTGATACCAAGCTTTATAGTACCCCGTTCCCATTCGACACATACCCGTACATCTATTGCATATTCGAGCACGTGCTTGACTGAAGTGGTGCACTAACTATAACACTTTCACTTTTCTCATGGAATCATAATTTAAAGCATAAATATCATAATGTTTAAAACCCAAATTTCCTTATTTCATTTCATCAAAACATGAGATACAATGTAGCATTATCTACAACATCCATGTATATACAATATCAACAACTTATCAAAGTCTATATCTCTATTTACAAAACATGCTACATAATCAGGAATTTTACAAAAACTTTATCTAAATCCTTCGGTCCCAGCTAACCGACCTTTGAGTCTTGTCTTTTATCCCGAAAGCAGTACTAGAACTCTTCTAAGTTGTCTTAGGAGCTAAGTTGTCACTCAAACCTGAAAAGTCAATGATGCAATACCAGCCCCTTGGAAACTCACCTTAGGCACTCGAATAGTGGAACTCGAGCTAGGTAGGTACGTAAGCCAAAGAATGGATTTTCTTGAGTTAGGTAGGAAGGCAAGCTAAAGCAATTCAACAACTCCGAGGATTAATCCACTCGCCATCCAAACCAATCCAACTTAGCGAGATTGCAAACTCAGTGAGCTAACCCTCCTTGATGGTTCACTCATATCATGTAACACAATAATTCATGTTATCATATAATTCACATCATTTAATTTATCATCATGTAGCATCATAAAACATTTTGTTCACAATTGTCGCATTTCTTCTTTAACATAACTCAACAATACATTGCAATCATTCAAAACATACTCATCAATATATATGCAATGTTCATGAGACTCACATTCGTTTATTACATTGTTGTGATTGAGTGCCTTTTTCACTTTCCCATGTCTATTATGGATACTGGGCTCATTATAACTATTCCTTATCCATTGGAGATACAGGGAACATTATACATAGTGAGCCTTTGACTCTTACCACATTCTGAGCTTTAAACTCTTTTTCACTGGCGATTTCAGTCACAACCACCTTTATCTTTCATGCATTCATGTAATGAAATGTACTACACGTTTTGGTTAATTAATTGTGCTTAATATTACACATTCACATTCACTATCACAATCTCATTCATATTTATCATCGAACCTTAGTCTGACATTCAACATTTAAGTTAAGAATCACTTATTCAATCAAATTCATATACAATGAGCACTTCCAATATGATATTCATGCATCAATCGCCTCAAACATTCAATGTTCAGAATCATGAGATGCATATCACATAACAATTCAATACAAAGATTGCACAAACAATTTATCAAGGTGAGATCATCTTAGGTTACTCACAGTTTGCTCTAAATAGCTTATTGCCTCGAAGTCCCGATAATGTCTGGAAGTAGTCACTCAATTTGCTCTTCTATATCTGCAATCATAAACATTTACACATTACTACTTTGCACATTCACATGAATACTCAATCACAAACACACACAAACACACACACACACATACACACACAGACTCGCTCTACACACACACACACACACATGTACACACACAGACTAGCTCACTCACACACACACACATACACACACACACAAAAAGTTGATTGAAAGATGATGTTAATTGATCATGAGACATGTATTAAGGAAATATACCCAGGATTTGTCATTGAACATGCATTATACATAACACACACACACACACACACACACACACACAAAATGACAAATCCCAAGTATATTTCCTTAATACATGCCTCATGACCAATTAACATCATCTCCATGATCAATTAACATCATCTTTCGACCATTCTTTAATACCTAATACATTTTCCTTACTTTAATCACCTCATCCATCTCTAATTAGGTCCATTTAAGATCCTATTCAAGTCTAAATAAATCATATGGAAGCACCCTAGCATTAATAGATTCATACATTGCTAAAAAAACAACTCTTGTTCTCTATAGGTTTGGCCATGATGGTAGTGTCCCTGTCATGATCCTGATAGAAACTTCTGAGGCTAGCCCTGATCGTGGTGGTCCTGCCACAATCATGATCGAAACATTTTCTATCCATGCCACGATCATGGGGAAGGGCCATGATTATGATAGAAACTTATTTTTGTCAGGTGACAATCGTGCCCCGTAATTTCTTCCTCCATTCACTCGAATTCCACACATATATTAACTAAAAATTTCACTCCAATTTTACTTAAATTCACCTCCTGAATGTAATATTATCTTACACTAATTCAGTTACCAAATTGATTACATTAAAAACTCTTAAACCTCTAATTATTTGATTCATACCTTTCAGCTAAATCTCATCATTCAATCTCTTTCTATAATATGCCTCATTCATAAGAATCAAACAATTCATTCTCAAAATTCATCATTTCAAGTTCATAACCTCTTTATTTATACCTCAGTTTCAGTTCAATATCAACTACACACAAATCAAAATCTATAATTAATCATAAATACCAAAAACAGAACATATCCATATACTCTTTTGTCATCCATTTTCTACACATATTCTACTTCATTATTCACCTTCATTTCATTCCTAACTATCACCTTAATTTATCTCATTTCAAGACACCATAATGCACCTTTTTATTAACTCTAAGCTCATAAATTATCAGTCATCATAACAAAAAAGTATATCATAACTCTATTGACCTCTTCATATACACATCATCATATTTCAAACTTCCTTTTTCACAATCATTTTTCTCTTAAAGTATCATCATAATTGCTTTTTACCAGAAAATTTATAGATAACATTAACTTACTAAAATTTAGAACATGATCTCTTTATTATTAATACACCCACGTTAACAAATACAAAATTTCATAATCAAATCATCAACCTCAAATTATTCATCATAAATGTTTCATTTACCACTACCAATGAAAATTAACAAGCTACTTACTTGATTTATACTTAAGCTTCTTTAAAAGTATCAAGAAGCCCTAACTTCTCATGTCACATAATCATCATCTTGGAGGTGGAATAATTTAGGTTTTCTTGTGGCAAATGAAGAAGACAACAAGATAGGAGTAGCAAATGAAAGATAAGAGCTAGGTTTGACGTTAATGGAAGTTGGTGAGAAAATTGTGAAAGAGAAGAAGAAAAAGCCACAAAGAAGGTGAAAACAAGAGTTAAAAATGAAAGAAAATAAGGAGAGTGTCTTGCAATGAGAAAATCATGAGAGATGAGTGGTAAGTAGTGGTGACACTTATCCCTGCCACTTGTCACTCTATCATGGTCCCATTTGGACCCTTTTTAATAACTAGTCTATTTGTCTCCATTTTCTAATCCAATTGTCTCCCAAATTTCAATGAAACTTATCAATAATTTCTAAGGTCATTTATTAAAATTTCCACTACCATTTGACTCTTGTTTCAACTACTATAAATCAATTGTCTTGCCACTTCGCATTCTTCCTAGTCTAAAAATACCCAAAAAATCAGGAATTTTCTAAATTTCACCAAAATTTCTAAATCAACAATTATTATCATCAAATTAATTTTTCAAGACATATAAATGACAATTCATATCAAAATCACATTTATAACTCAATTATACTCAGAAATTGTCAATGAATGCATGTACAATTTTTTTAATGTATGTAAACATTAATATTCACATGAGTGTGTATGCTATATTATGCATGAGCATGAAATGCACTTCCTAACTTCTTTGTATTATCTCTTATGTACAATATTTTAGGGTTTTAACCCTTAATATGGGATAGCAGGATGTTACACAACCACTATCAACAACATACATGTCTCATTCATACACATCCATGGAGATAAATTATGAGGAGTAATTATGATTGGCAATGATGAATATTATTGGCTGGATTAACCAAAAGGTTGGAATCCATTTGTTGACAATCCCAACATAACATTTCAACTTTCGACTGTAAAATTAGAATGGGTGTTGGTGAAATGTTTCCATGTGAGTGGATCTAATGTATGACTTATTATTCCATCTTTATGTAGATGCTTAT
>JAOSBN010133727.1:0-28203 GCA_027563595.1 Erythroxylum suave
CTTATTTTAATTTAATATTTTATTATTTATAATTTTAAATTTATATGGCTAATAATATTTTTTAATTATTTATATAACAATTAATTGTTTATTAAATCAATGAGCTTTTTAGTCATTTTATCTTTTCTCAGCAACTACAACCGCACTTACCAAACACCTATTTTCATGTTTCAGCATTTATCAAAACAACAATCTCAAACACATATTATTTCAGCAAATTGATTTTAGCAGATTATCCCCCAAACCAAGCCTTATTCTCTTTAACGTGTATCACTTATTTGTAGTTTTTTTGTTGTATTATCACTATACTACAGTTTTTTTGTCATATTTACATGTGAGTCTTTCGGAAACAGTATCTCTATTTTGTAGGAATAAGGCTGCATACTATCAAACTTCACCAGACTTTGCATTAGTGCAGGATTCGGATTGAGTGTGATGATAGAGATGATATACAAGGTCCTACAAACCTAACATATCCATAGATTCAAACTAAGTTTCACATAAACAAGCATATAGGTATCTTTCTTTTTATTATTCTATTCAAAACAAACATGTTCTTGTGTTTTATATGTGTTTGGTTTAACTTTATTGCATGTGCATCGCCGAGAGAGAAGTCGAGAGACAGAGACTGAAATTATGCTCAAAAGCTAAACGTTGTATTACGTCAGGACTGTCTTATTCCCGGAAGAGAGACGAGCAAACCAACTTTCCGGCCAAAAGCCTCCGTCCCCTTATTATGATATCGATATTTTATATTTATATATATACGTATGGTTCTACGTAACTCAAGCTGATCGTTATGATTTTTTCGACAGATCATATATGCCACTTTAGTCAACAATATCATAACAAACCTTTTGCACCATTTTCAATTATCAATTATACCTCAATGTTTTTCACAGTTTGTGCAACTCCTTTCGCTTGTTGGCCCTAATTTAACATCATCATCGTCGTCTTCTTCTTCTTCTTCATGATTACGGTTACTGTTTGGCCTTCTTCATGATTACTGCCACCTTTTGGCTTTACTAGTCAGTAATTACCTGAGGGTCAAAGCACACGGCTGTGACGTCCACTCCATTGACACCAAGGTTGAATCCTCCAGAACTGCCAACTGGGGTCTCCATGGAGGTCGAGACGGCGGAGCCAAGAGGTCTGTTGTACGTCGCCGGCCACTCTCCGGTAAAGGGTCGGTGTTGGTTGGTGGATTGAAGCAAGCGGATTTGTCTTTTGAGGAACTTGACGTATCGAATTGCTTCGTCCAGCATTGAAGCTGTGTCCATTTTTGTACCTCCAGGGACGAGTCTCTGCAGAATCCTGATCTTTTCGCTGATCCTCTCCCTCCGACGCCGAGCTGCGACGCTTTGAGGGTCGTCACTGATCCTGACATTCCGTCTTTTCGGCTTGCGAATTGATGCTGGATCTATATCCACTGGTTGCATGCTCGCTATCTTATACATCATCTCTTTCATGGCTCCGAGCTCTTCTTCTGGTTCATCTTCTTGTTGGTCGTATTCATCTTTAGGGTTTGCTACTTGATCACCAAGAAGGGTTGAGATGGATATGTGAACTGAAGAATATGATGACGATTGTTGTTGGTTTTGAAGCGTGTAGCTAACAGGCCAAAGTGGGCTGAAGGGAATATGGTCATTGAGGACTTGATGATCTTCCATCGCCATTTCAGAGTTCCATGTCTGAACTGAGAACTTACTTTGGTTCATCTCCATGATTGAACGCAAAAAGCTTTAGTTTGTGGAATTTTAACGCAAAGAAAAGAGTGAAGTGAAGGAGAAAGGAAATTGGCATCTAATGGTGTTCTTTTAGTGGGTACTGACTCATATAAGTGATGGCACATTATAGGCATCATTTCCATAGAAGGACATGAAGCTCATGGTTTCGTGAGCAACCGAAGAAACCCTTATTGGCTTTCTTTGACAAGTATTGAAATATACAACTTTTGCTTGAGTTCTGAAGCTTCAACCAATGCTTGACGACACATAAAACAGGAGAGAAATAAAGGGTTTTTGTTTTTAGTTTTATAATAGTTGTGAAGCTACATGTGATGCAAGATGAAAGAAGTTATTATATGTAGCTTCAAATTAGGGATAGGGTTAGGTTAGCCTTGATTTAGAGAAGACATTAAGGACTTTGGAGTCAAAGAATGTGTTCGTTTTATGCAAGCACGTACTAGCATTATGCTTATAAGTCACTAATCCTAATCATAATATATTGCAATATTCAGGGAGCATTTTTTGATATCGCTAATCGATTACTTAAGGATCTAACAATACGAGTCACCAATAATCACAAAACTATTAGTTAAGACTGCTTGAACCAAAGCTATTGAGTGCTGCTATTTTTATACCATCTTGGAGCTTTATAATGACCCTAAAAACAAGCAATGAAGGTGCTAGGCAGGGTGCTTTTCGTATGTTTGTAGCTATTTGACTTCTCCTTTTTTGCTGTGGGAATTGTGGGCGTGAAGTTCTCAGTGTTAGCTTTCAGTAATAATGTCCTCAGCATCTCATATTGTCTTTGTCCTCAAAAGAAGTATAAAGCTACATCTCGAAGATAAAAGATAGTACACCCAATTCTTGATCAATTTTATGATAAGATCTCTATCGGCCTAAACATATCCGATCTTTGTGAGATGAAAAATTAAATAAGTGATACCAATTGTATCTCATTTTTTTCCATAAAAATGAAGGTAATCTCCAGAGAATCTCGTAATTCAAAAGACTTCAAAATTGAGTCATGATGAAGGGGGGTACAACTCATTTTAATCTTAATGAAATAGTTATTAAGAGTTACTTTGGCCTAATATTTTAGGTGATACGAGTCGTTAACTCGTCAAATAATTTATTTAATATATTTTATTTACGAACTATTGTATGCACTCGATAATATATTCAGTACATATTTGTAGTTTATTGATATAAAAAATTACCTTAATTTTTTAAGAGACAATTTCTTATCTTACACTAATGACCATTGGCAATATAATTAAGACAAATCAGCTTTTGAGCTTATCGATAGACTTTTATTGCTTTTTATGTGTAGTACATTGTATGTATGCTTATATGCTATTTTTAGCAATAGAAGGTAAGATGCAAGAAGATTGGACCATAAGAAAACTACTCTTGCTTTTTCTTTATTAATTTAACTCAATTCAATATATTTTAGAAGATGGTTTCCCACATTAAACCTATCCTAATAACTTAATAGAACCTTCAAATTCTACTAATTTATAATAACCTGATTTACAGGAGTAGTGGGTTGGAAGCATATTTTTTAAAATAGACTTATATTATTAAGAAATCATTCAAAAAATCAATAACAATCAATTATATATACCTTTTTAGAGTTATGAAGCAAAATTTGGAAAGTACGAAAAGGAGAAGGTTGATGCTCCAATTCTCAACATGATATCTAACTATACTTATTTGATTTGCATTGCATTGATTTTTTTTGTTTAATACTAAGGTAGTACTCAAATGGGTATGCTTCTAATTTTTTGGGTTAAAGGTAGGAGATTTTATACTACATTTAAGGTGATCCAGACTTAAAAACAAAATTGCATGAGAGGGATAGAGGTTAGACGTTAGAGGAATTAAAGTATGAAAATATACTTTGAATTAGAGTGATGTACGTATAACATAGAGCATAATTCATGATTTTATTTCACATAATTTTAGAACATCTCAAAGTAAAAAGACCATAAAATTCATATTCTAATTTAGATTAAGTTAGGGACCATACATGACTTGTATTCACCCTACCCACATGCTAAGGTGAGAATCATAATGACCTAACACTCTTAAATGATAAAGAATGATATCACCATTAGTAAGTAAGTTAGTTCCAATAATTAGTAATGTCCAAGATGCTTGATATATCATTATCATTGACTATTCTTCTTTTGTAATGGAGAAAGTAAAGTTGAGGCACTACCTTGAACTTAATTTAAAGTTGCTAATGAATCAATAAGCTCATTAGTATTTTGAAAAGTTGACTTAAAAAGCACCCATTTGACAAATTCAAGTGTGAATCCTAACCTTGATTCAATGAACTTGTTAAAATACTTGCTTATAAATAGATAAAATGCCCATTTATAATAGATACTTAAAAATTATTATAAAGAAATTTTATACTTAAAAGGAAACTTTCTAAAAGTCATATACAAATTTTTATAAGTTATAATGAAGAATTTCATACATTTAAAAAATAATAAAATTTAATTTAATATGAAACCTATATAATTTCTCCCTTTAAATAATAAATTGAACTTAGTTTTAAATTTAGTATTCATTCAAAATTATTAAAATTTTAAATTATGTGTTTTTGTTCAAGATTAATAAAATTTTAAATTATGGTGTAAACTTAACCTTAACATTAAATTTAGAAAAAATAATTAAAACCTAAAATTAAGTTTTGCTCCATACACAAGTATACATTAATCTAACAAATCATTCTTAAAAAGCTGAAGTTGATATTAATCTAACAAATCATTGTTAAAAAGTTGAACTTGATATCAAATGATCTTAAGCACACCAAAATGCGTTTTATTTGCTTCAATATAGACAAAGTTTGCATTTGTACTTGTTTGGCATCTTTTGTCCTACAATCGATTTTTTCAACACAAGTATGCCTAAGTCCCTTGTCTAATTATTACAATGTCCACGGGAAGTTCCAAAGTTGTTCAAATTGAGTCATCATTTTTTATGACACCCCAACTTCCTTGGCTTTAAATACATATTAAGGTTCAATGAACTTATATGATAGTGATAAAAGTCAATAATATCAACTCACAATCTAGTATAATTATGAGTATATTACAACTACCTAGGTTTACATTTGAACGGAGAGAAACATTTAACATGATTATTGTCAGGATCAA
Organism: Erythroxylum suave; assembly: GCA_027563595.1. Taxonomy (NCBI): domain Eukaryota; kingdom Viridiplantae; phylum Streptophyta; class Magnoliopsida; order Malpighiales; family Erythroxylaceae; genus Erythroxylum; species Erythroxylum suave. The sequence continues at coordinate 4,895 of JAOSBN010133727.1, forward strand.
GCTAGGAAAATCAAATGAAACACTTATTAAAACAACTTTTACTACCACCATCTACTACATTTGGAGGGGAAGAAACAAGAGTTCTTACTAGGAAGAAGGAAAATATCAAATCGTAGAACACATCATCAATTAGGTTCGAACTGCATTCATAATTCACAACAAGCATAGTGCACTTAGTAATGAGTTCAAAAATAACTGAAAGTTGTAATTCATTGTTTTTTTTGAAGTCATTTTAGCTTTCTATGGACACCTCAATATGTACTGATTATAGTCTGACAATGTAACTCATTGTAATGATGTGATAGCTTTTGTTATGATTAATAGAATTTCTTTCATTTTAAAAAAAAAACTTACAGTCAAGTCTTCTAGACTTTTTTTAGAACAATTTTACTATATTAAAAAGTCAATTAGTTTTATTCAATAAAACCTTTTAGTGAAAATTTTTAACTTAATTGAATTTTTTTAAAATAATTTATTGTACCAAGTCATGTAGACTTTGAAAATATATATTTTTGAAATAGTTAATAACTAGAGCTTGTGGAGAGCCTTGGTACCAATTGCTCCTTATGGGCACATGATCAAAATACGGAAACAAACTCTTTGTTATAAAGAGAAGAATGCATATATTGATGACCCTCTCCCGACTCTTTTGAGAAGCCTTGTATATTAAGGTATGTTAACATATTAATAAAATATAATTTTAAATTATAAACAACAATTGCAATCTGACCCATTTCTTATTTATCGTAATTATTCTTAATCTTAAAATATCATCGAGAAATACTTGCAAGCTACAACAGTTGCTGTACCATGGTGATGATTTTGGTTCCAAACCTAATATGTGTACAGTGGTATACTACCAGTTTCGTAGGATAGAAAAGGAGATATGCTCTTTGACTCTTGATTCATCACACGTTAATCTTGATATATCAGACGGTTCGGGTTCCAGGAGCCTTAATTATACCTTTTTTTAAAAATGGAAACACCTTGATAGCCTTTTGTTTTTCTGATTTTGTTACTTATCTTATAAATTCCAATTTTGGCATACTCGCGCATGCACAAAGCAATGATTCTAGGGCTTCACTTGGAGGTCTTAAAACCGCATGATGTCACAAGAGACTCGATCGAGCATGGCTTCTTCACGTAATCAAACTCCTCGTGACTCATATATATTGCCTACAAATAGACAAACTTGGAACTTCAACCTATGTATCTAGCTCCTAAATACCAAGGTTGTTATTATGATAATGTTCTTAAAAAGTATTGGAACCTAGAAGGGAAAACCAGACTTGCATAAAGAAGGTGAGCTTATAAACTAAATGGTTCAAGAGCTAGTGAACAGGTCGAGCCGGTTTCAAGTACATAAGGTTGGGTACGAATCTTTTGTTTTTGTTTTTTTTTTCAGATTCTGATTTGAATTAGATCTAAAATTTGTTCAAGATTAAATACGAGATGAACTTCAAATGCATGTCAATTCAATTATATTTAAGTTATTTTAATCATATCAAATCAAACTTTATATGTTTTGTTCACACGTTCAATTAAGATTCTTTTTGCTATATTGCATAAGACAATGGTGATGAGAGATGCTCTTATTACAAGAAATGCTTCACTTTTGCCAGTACGTAGATGGTATTTAAGGAAGTGAAGAGCATATTTCGAGGAGGGTTGGAACTGATCTGACACGCATTCATGTTCTTCCCACCATACAAAAGAGAAAGAAGAAGGGTCATCAAGTCCCTTCAATGCTCTCCTAAGAGTCAGGACTACATTGTAACTTAAGAATAATTTCAAGTTTCTTGAAATGGAAAAAGAAGGAAAAGTGAACATCCAACTTGTTGGGTCCTGAAGTGGGATCTCAGAGAAGTTACATTTTCATGGTGGATCGTCTTCTGATCATCATTAACTTTTGGAATGAAAGCACTGGTGAGGCTTGGTTCAGTTACTTTCTTCCATTAGTTCTAGTTAAGATAGCACCTACCACCTACCACCTAGTGTGAATGAAGAATAATCCCAAATTCTAATCATTTTCTTCTTAATTAGTTTGAGAATTATTAGGTACTTGTGAAGATTTATTTAATACTAAAAGAATTATTTTTTAACTTTATTTATAATACTTTTAAAAGAGAATCAAAATTCAGACTAAATAGAATTATAATGTGTGAAAATTGGATTTATTTTTAAAAAAAATTAAAATTAAAATTTAGTCAATAATTTCTTTAATTAAGTGAAATTTCACCCATTGATTCCTTTTAATAGTTGCCGTACGTGAACTGGCCATCAAAACGACTTGATATGTGAAAAGACCATATTTAGTTATAATTATATATTCTTCCAAGTGAAATGATTGACATTAAATATTTGTTGGTTATGATTGTTAAACCTCTTCTGAATTTACGTATAAGTAGGATTAATAAGATTTTTTAATATAGACAATGCGTAGGGTTCATTAATAAAAATTGATTTAAGGTCAATCATTGCTAAAATGATTAGAACTAATTATTTAGATAGTTAATTTTTACTATTTATAAATCCTTAACATTTTCATGTTTAGTCAATATAAGATACTTTAATACTTTCTTTCAAGTGTATCTGGAATTGGACATCTAGTTGTTATTTAAAATAAATACAGTGATAACTGGGCTGGGCCGAATAGGACTGAACATCCAGATGGATAATCGAAAAATTAATAATCCGAACTCAACTTGTTCTAATATTATATTAGATTTTTTAATATAGGCGGAGTATAAAATCCATTAACAAAAATTGAGTTTGGGTCAACCATTACTAAAATGATTAAAACTAGTCATTTGAATAATTGACCTTTACCACTTATAAATCCTTTAATATTTTCATATTTAATTAATATAGAATATTCTAACAAAATTCATACTAAATATTGATGTTATTGTCGTGGTCGTCATAAAATAACGCAAGAAAACTAGTAAAATGCAATTAATATATAGTTCCCATTCATAAAAATTTTATTAGTTGCACTTAAATGTTGTATGTTTGATTTTTTAAAAGTTTAATTTACTCATAATTGAAATAATTGCGAGTCTAATGAGAAAGAATTCATTAATTATTGCATACCCTTAACTCAAGATAGTTTTTTTAATTAATAAATTTTTTTTCATAAAATTTACCTTTATGAAAAATAAATTTTAGACCATTGTTTACTTCAATGATCAAGTGGTTCTTGACAAGTGAATTTTATTGTTTTTTTTTATAATAATTTTCAATTATCATTTTCCAAGTATTAACATGTTTCGTATTAGAAACTATTTTCTTTTGTTAGTTTCCAACTACTTATAATTGAGTTGTGTTCTTATCCTCTAGGGGAGTTGGTTGGTGAAAGGTTGTTGATGACGACGAATGGTTGGAACTTGAAATTATAAAGGTTGTGCGAAAGTTATGGGAAGAACCATTAAAAAATGTCAACAGTCACCACCGAGCGTTGGAGTTCAGCGATAAGGAGCTGATCTTTGCTTAATTAGTCAAGGGTTTGAAACTCACTTGTAAATATAACAGCGTTAAATATTTGATAGCAGTGCTGAGCCGCTCTTTGAGATTTTACATAGGCACAAACAAGAATTAATCTGAGTACGGTAATGACCTTAAAAGGTGTTATCAACAAGTTCAGGTCCACCCAGAATTCTTTTGGGCTTGGCCCAAAAGAAATTCAACAATTATAATGAATTTAAATAGTTTGTATCATGTTATATATATATATATATATATATATGCTGAACTGCCCCTTGGGGTCACACATAGATACGAGTAGGAATTAGTTTGAGTGTCGTAATGATTTAAAGACGTCACAGATAAGTTTAGGCTCGCCCAAGTTTGACAAACAAAAAAAAAGTCAACAATCAAGCATAGGTTATAATGATTTCAAATACTATATATGCCGTTATATATTATATATATTTGTATTTTAGCACTAGCCTGAAGTTAATGGACATGGTTCAACTTGGACAGAATTTCAAATCAAATTCGATTTTAATTGTTTAATGCCTTTAAGATTTGAACAGGAGGCTTGACTTGAAAATTTTCTTAAAATAAAAAATCAAAATTTAATATAAATTTAAGTATTTTGATTTGATTTAGAATTCAATCAGACTCAAACTTGCACCTAATTGAAATTGAAATTAAATTTAAATTTATTTTAAGATTTTAAAATTAAGTCCAAGTTTTATAAGGCAGACTAATGATATATGTTTTGGCAAATACTTTTAAGCAGTCCCCTAGCAAGTGGTTGAGTAGTGAGATATAAGACCAAAAGATCTTATGTTTAAATTCTTCTATCTGTACTCTCTTGTCGAGCCTGTCGTACAAGACTTGTTTAGTGCAGAATATCCAATTAGCATGGTTTGAGTCTATTACATCAATCTGAAAATTTATCTGGTATACATTTAAACGATAGAAACTACGGGTTATTCTGTTTAAAAAACTTTTAAACAATTTGGCCAAGAATTGAGAAAATCTTGTGCTCACTTGCTTACCATATATTTTTGTTCATTAGTTAGTCATATCAAGAGATGTTGAACTTGGACTTAGAAAAATTGGGTTTGGGGTTGGACCCAGGCCCACTCTACTCATGGTTATGATTTCTCATGTTCCTAGCCTGGAATGACCTGAAGAAGCGTAATTAATTGGACTTGAAAAATTCTGTATAGTTCGAACTTGAGCATGGCTAATCAGAACTTGACCTGTTGACGACTAGGCCGAACAAGAGCAGGCTAATTTGTCATCTCTTACCATGAGCCTGTACACGGTGAATCTATTTGAACAAATGTAGATCCTTGCAGAGCTCTTAAGGCTATAGATAATGAAACAATATGAAATAAGTCAAAAGGAGTGTATGCACTGCAAGCCGGTCCTGAGGTTTTATAGGTCTGGGGTGAAAGAGAAGATGTGACCCCCCTTAATTTTACCTCTATGTGCAGGAAAATAGCTAGTTCTTATAAAGAGTTAGAAGCTCAGAAGAACAGAGCAAATTAGGGGGCCCTAGGCACAGGCCAGATCGCCCCTATCCAAGGCTGTGCCTGACGCTCTAGTACAATATCATTTACAGGAGAAAACAAGAATAGAGAATTGAAAGAAATCATTTCTCATTCTTCTTTCCAGTTTTCATTTTCTTTTTGGTGCTTAAATCATTCTGCATTCTCTTGTCAAGTGGATAAGCTTCGAGCATCAATACAAAGAACATGACTAATAAAGCTTTTTCTTCTAACCCATCTCGCTAAAGAACTAATACCGTATGAGTATAACTTGATCTGATATAAACTAGTATTTGAAAAGTGTGAAAGGGATTTTTCATTCTTACAATTGTTATAGGTAACGACAATCATGAGGCAGAAGTGGAGCTCTCATCATTCCATCAAGTGTTTTGCATACCACCTTTGTCATTGGATCTGAATGGTCCCCTTGGAAAAATTTGCATATTATTCCTTCAATGGTTATCCAACTGCAACCAGGAGCTTTAACTAAACCTAATTCTTTCATCTTCTTCATTGTTACCGACATGCCATCCCACATACCACAAGATTCATAGATAGAACACAAGGCAATGTAGTTGCTAGACTTTGTTGGTTCCAGTTCAAAGAGATGATGAGCTGCTATTTCTCCAATCCTAACATTCTTGTGCATCACACATCCTGCTAATAAGGCACCCCAAACGCTTGCCGTTGTGGTTAAGTTGATATGCTGTGCTAATCTGAGTGCCTCTTCAAGGTGTCCATACCGTCCTAAAAGATCAACCATACAAGCGTAATGCTCTGAAGATGGTTGAAACCCGTAATCTGTCAACATGGAGCAGAAAATCTCCCGACCGGGATTGATTAGACCTGAATGGCTGCAACTAGCCAACACTGCAGTTAAGGTGACAGGATTGGGTGAAAATCCGCAATCTTTCATCCTCTGAAATAAAGCCAATGCCTCATTTCCTTTTCCATGTATTCCATAACAAGATATCATCGTTGTCCAAGTCACCACATTGACATCATGCATATTCCTGAATACCTTTTCTGAATCATGCAAGCACCCACATTTTGCATACATATCAATCAAAGAATTGTAAGTTGCAATATCACAAGCGAAGGAGGTACTCTTTACCACTTTCCCATGTATTTCTCTCCCTTTCATCAAGTCCCCTTCCCCACTGCAAGCATTCAGCACACCACTTACAGTCATAGCATCCACTTTAAGCCTATCTTCCTTCAACATATCCCTGAACAAGTCCAGAGCTTCCAAAAACAAGCCCGCTCTCCCAAACCCAGATATTATCAAATTCCAAGCACCAGAATCCTTGTACACCATATAGACAAACAACCTCTTTGCATCATCAAATTCCCCACATTTCAAGTAAAACTCCATAACAGAAGTACCCACAACCACATATCGCTCAAACCCAAAACTTACCACAAAACCGTGAAGCATCCACCCCAAGCGACGATCTTTAATTCCTGCAGATGCCTTCAACAATGGAGGCAGAGTAAAGTGATCCGGTCGAAGACCCATTTTCAGAAACTCATCAAAGACACGAACAGCATCAAGATAAAGAGAATTCTGTACGTAGGACGCTATCAAGATGTTCCAAGAATGCATGCTCCGTTCACGCATTCCGTCAAACACGTTGCGAGCAACTACGAGGTAGCCGCATTTGGTGTAAGCTAACAATACATCCGTTTGGAGTGTCACGTCGAGGACATAGCTGTTAACGAGGACTTGGGCATGCGCTTGCTTGGCTTGTGAGATTAGAGAGCTATGAACACATTTTCTCAACAACGAAGAAAGATTAGAAACGATTTTGTGTGACATTACTTGGCCTACATTTCTTTAACATAATCTCATGACCATGCAGAGGTAACAAGATACCTGTTGAACACATCAAATCTTCTGTTTGTTCCAACCTTACTTCATTAAATATTATTTATACATTTATGTTCGGTTGACACAGTTTAAAATTAGACTGACCTGATCCTTTTTGACATCTCTAAAACCAGCTAGGCATCATATCATAGTTTGGAGTCTCAAACCTTCACTTATTATAATTTTGTTCGGAAGATGAACAACTAAAAGTTCTGACCTTTGACACAGTACTGCCACAGAGTGACATTATCTGTTTTTACTCTCTACATAGGTACTCTCAGACCTCGCGTTTCGGGATTCCCGGGCTCATCTGGGGTTGTTATTTACTTTTTACATGGACACTGCTCTCAGATCACAAAAGAAAACCAAACCCAAGATGCAACTATGAACACTATCAACATTCATGATCTCGTTCTTTCCTCTCAAGCAAACACCAATTAGCTGTTCCTTTCTTACGCATCCATTCGGATCAAGCACCGGATACCCTCTCCCTTGAGCATTAACTCAAAAGACTTGTTAATTTCAGAGAATGGAACTTCATGTGTAATGAATTTCTCCAGCTCAAGCTCCTGTCAACATTTAAGGAATATAGGCTTCATCAGGTATAATGCATCAAGCCAAAGTAGTAACTTCTAGTCTCGTCTTAAAGTTTCGAGTTATCAGATAATCAAAAACTTGATTTCCAATCACTTAAACTGTTTATGGTTATAGATGCAGCCACAGGGGTGTGCTGTCTAATTTACCCTGCTCTACTTTGCAGCAACATCGTCATATAACCTGCAGACGACAAAACAACCTGTGTTTCCAGCCCGACTCAGCCTGAAGTCAACGGATAAAACTCGTTTTGTCCGGAATTCAGGTCGTACTCGAACGTAAACTGGCTATAAAATATAAATGCAGCCACTTTCAAAGTTGGATTTCTTTGAGCCTTCATTATTTTCATTTGGATGAGCAAAATTGTATTCCCTATGTGATCTCATCTGATGATGCCTCTGTTAAAGATAGCAGAAATCCATTCTCCTCCTGATCATTTTTACCAATTCAATACAAGATTGCTTTGCTTTGATTCTGAAGTCCTTTATCTTATTCTGGCTAGGAAGTTCTAACAGAAAGTTTTGCTTACCTTATTCATGTATCTTTCCACAACATTAGGAATATCAGAGAGCGGCTTGAAGTTGCCGAAGAACGTTCCCTTGAGAGTCCTCTCGAGCAAGAGGTTCATCGGATGAGTTTTGAAAATATCATCTTTACTTGGAAGACCAACAATTACAGCAACACCCCATCCCTGCAACGCATTCCGAGGTATCGTATGTAAGACATGATTGTTTGAGTTCCATTCTCATTACTATCCAATGAGTTCAACAAAAACTTACATCATGAACACATTCAAATGCAGATATCATCGCGTCGACACTTCCAGTGCACTCAACACTTCTGTCGACTCCCCCATCAGTCATTTCAGCTATCACCTGAAGATAAGAACAGTATTAGGGCGGAACAAAACACTCATTTACATATGCTACTCAAAATCTAGCTCATTGGCTCACAAACCTGTTGAACAGGCTTCTCATAATCTTTTGGGTTCACAAATTCCGTAACACCGAATTTTTTGGCTGTTGAGAAGAAAGAATGCAAACATATATATCAGATAAAGTTTTGATGAAAGTGATGTCAAAAGTTCTGATCACAGGTAAGTTCATATCAAAGTTTAAGAAGAGTTGCAACAGAAAGTAACTTGCTAAGTTCAATAAACCCTTTATCTTTGGAGTTGAAGTATCAAATTTACAAAAATTTTCCTCCTTTTCTGTCTGCACAAGTGCCTATTTATGATTTCAGAACGACACCAATTGTACTGGCTGTGCAGGATGACGATCAAGCAACACTAAACAGACATCAAATGACAATTATGCATTCAATTTCATTAGAAGCTTCTCTTACCTTCCAAAAATCTCTTGGGGTTCAGATCAACACCAATGATCCTTGAAGCACCAGCAATTCGAGCCCCTTCAGCAGCCTAATGGTGTCAAAGAAAACACGACATTTTTAGAGAAACAGTATAATTGAATGCTAGAGGACCTTCCCATTCGAGGTTCGATTAGAAACTCACAGCAAGGCCAATAGCTCCCAATCCAAAAATAGCAACTGTGGAGCCTTTCTTAGGTTTTGCAACATTCAAAGTCGCACCAAGACCTGCAACACAACCAAATTATGATAACTGGTATGGAACACGGTTCTAAAGACATATATGTAGAAGATCAAGGCAATTGTTTGTCCAACCTGTAGAGACTCCACAGCTAATAATACAAACTTTGTCAAGTGGAGCATTAGGATTGATCTTGGCAACACAGCCTGCATGAACCACAGTGTATTCACTGAAAGTGGAGGTTCCAAGAAAATGGTGAATGGGCTTTCCCCTGATAGAGAACCTTGACTTTCCATCATTAAGCATCACCCCTCGGTCAGTGTTAACCCTAAGAAAAGTACAAAGGTTGCTTTCCTCTGATTTGCAGTGACTACATTCCTTGCATTCTCCAGTGAAGAGTGGAAGCACATGGTCCCCAGGTTTGAGGTCTGTGACACCGTCACCAACACTTTCAACAATCCTGAGCGTCAACAGATCAAGTGGTAGATGAGGACATGAACTTCCATGATTTTGTACATAATTAAATACATTCTAGAGTGCAAGTTGGATAGTTCCTTTTTCACAAATACCCACAGTTTCGTTACACAACTGGGGGTTACAAACTTACAGTTTCAGATTGTAAAACCCCAATAATTCTCAGGAAGATAAACAAAAAAAGAAACCAAACACTCTGAGGCTTAATCGCTAAATGAAAAAAGGAAAATGAAAAGCTTAAGCACGATGTAAGTAGAGAAAGTGATGCTCGTACCCTGCAGCTTCATGGCCAAGTATGCGTGGAAATAATGGAGTTTGCCCCTGCAATTTCCATATCAGCTTTCAGTGACTCAACATGAAAAGCATAAGATCTTAAAGAAAGTTGTCCAAGAAGCAGCACTCACCTTGGCTTCCCAAAAGTAAACATCAGAGTGGCAGAGAGCTGTAAATAGGATCCTCACGCGCACCTCCATAGCCTGAGGAGGTGCCACTTCCACTTCCTCTATCACCAGAGGCTTCCCAGCTTCCCATGCAACAGCAGCTATAAAGCAGACACATCCGGTTACAGATCATACACAATAAGAACTAATGAAGTTATCTGCTATAACAGAACCGATCTTTCATTACAACGACACATATTTATCTGAACTTCCTTCGCATCCCCCCCAAACCAAACGGTAAACAAATGAAAATGAAAACCACCGCACAACTTCAAAAAGACTCACATGGGATGAACAAAAACAACAGAAAACACAAACCCCGTAAAGAAAACTAAATTACCTTTGCAACTTATCACTTGACTAGCAGTGCTTCCCGACATTTTCTTAAAAGCTCCAATCTTTTCTTCTACCTCGGTTTTACTTTGATCACTTCTCAAATTTGTTTGAACTCAGAGATGTGAAGAGACCAACCAGCCTCTAAAATTATATAGTATTAAATAAGGGGTATCTATACATGAATTTATTGAAGATTAGATAAAAAATATACATAAGGAACTGAACATTTTGAGTTTGAAGTCAAGTTCTTAAAGTCTTCCAGATGGATAAGATTTAGTGAAAATATCTGCAATTTGTGATGGTGATGAAGTAAGGACAAGTTGAACAGTTTCTTGAGTAGTATGCTGTCGCATAAGATGACAATCAATTTTAACATATTTGACATGCTCATAAAACACATCATTATAAGCAACATTTATGACACTATGATTACACAAGACAGAAGAGTTGTAGAAAAAGAAGAAACACTCATATCTCACAAATTGTCACAGTAGCAGAAACAAAGACAATTGGAGTAAATTATACAGAGTAAAGGAAGGGAAATGCAAACTAATTTTATAGTAGGTTGACAAACAATGCCTGCTTACATTCACTCTTAAGAGTTGTCTTAGATTTTCGCCATAGATCTTCTTTTAAAGCATAATACCCTCTGTAAAATCTTTTATTTTAACAAAGAAGAAACTTCTTTTCAATCTTTATTCATCGCAAAGAGGAACCACAAATCACTTTGATAACCCTAAAACAACAATCTCAAACCCATCAGCCAGCTTACAAGTCAAAATTTGCTCACTTTGATGATATGATAATTACAAAAGATTCACTCTCTCAAAGTGTGACAATGAATGCTCAAATGATTGAAAAATACTTTGAAATGTGTGTCTAGATCACCGAAAAGCTTATTAATGTTAAAAATAATGAGAAATAATTTAGTTATGGTGTCTCGAGACCCAAAATAGTAGTTGGAGCCAAGAATTAGCCGTTGCAACAACTATATTCGATGCACTGGTTGACGACGACGCACTAGTCGTTTGAGTATTGGTCATACTGGTCAACGAGTATGCATTAAAACTCCATATTCACTAGTCGTTCGAGTATTGGTTGACAGTACACCATATTGATCGACCAATGTGGCACATTGGTTAACCAATACATCGACGATTGTTGTTATAAACTTTCAGCACATCAATTTTAACAACTTCAACCTATATTGATTTACTAAACACTCTATAAACATGATTTTAACAACTTTAAATGCTTAAAACTAAATTGTTTGATCCAAACATGATCAAAATGAGCTTACAAATTTTGAACCAATTTTCGAGCATCAAACGATCTTCAATCTCCCGAAAATTTTACGGATTATGCTTCTCGATACATGGTTAACATCTCTCTACAGTTTTTTCAATACGTAAGCTCTCTTATCAGGTCAGAGGACCTGTATATTTATGATTGATATAAGCAACTGCAAGAGACCTTAACATATATATATATATATATATATATATATATATATAACTTCCACGTCGGGCTTCCTAATCACAAGATTGATATGAGCCCGGTCTATATTAAAAGGGATTCATTTTCTACTTGAACTTTGACCTATTGATTAATATCATTTATTATGGATCGAATTATATAGCTTGACTGTTAATTTATTGAAAAGTCAAAATTACAATTAATAATAGTCTACTTGGGGACAAAAATGTCTTATATTTTAATCGTAGGTTGATAATAAAATAAATAAATCATATGATTAGCCAAGAAAAGAAAAGAAATCTAAATCAAAGATCAAGTCTTTAAACTTACAAGGCACCATCATAGTTTGGAGGCTCAAGCCTTCACTTAACATGGAAGATGAACAACTGAAAGTTCTGACCTTTGACACAGTACTGCCACAAAGTGACATTATCTGTTCTTGCTCTTTACATAGGTACTCTCAGACCTCGCGTTTCGGGATTCCCGGCCTCATTAGCGGTTGTTATTTACTTTTCACATGGACAAAGCTCTCAGATCACAAAAGAAAACCAAATCCAAGATGCGACTATGAACACCATCAACATTCATGATCTCGTTCTTACCTCTGACGCAAACACCAATTAGCTGTTCTTTTCTGAAGCATTCATTCGGATCAGGCACCGGATACCTTCTCCCTGAAGCATCAACTCAAAAGACTTGCTAATTTCAGAGAATGGAACTTCATGTATAATGAATTTCTCCTCCTCGAGCTCCTGTCAACACATGAAGATCAAGCACCTTGAACTTCATGTGTATCCTACTTGTGCCGATATCGTTATCGTATTTAGTTCTGATACGTTATTAGACCTGACAATATTAAGTACTGTTTTGGATAATTTTTAAAAATTTAAAAATGGTCCTAAATTTTTTAAAATTATAAAATAGTTACTTAATATATATATCTTTATTTTTTATCAACCTCATTTAAAAAAATTATAATAATGTAAATTTCAAAAAACAGTTATTTTTTTATTCTATTAATATTACTTTTCATGTATTTAACATATAATAATAACTATAATTAATATAAGAAAAATATTATTTAATCATCATATATATATATAATTAAGAATAATGCAAAGTATTTAAAATATTACAAAAAAATATGAAACTTTTTTCAATCGAATATTCGTTCAAATTGTATTAACTCAATTTCAAAAACTCAATATGTCAAAAAATCGATACAGTCAAGGCAAGTTAGATATATAGAATTATTTGTTTCTTAAAAGAGTCCTAGTAAATAAATAAATAAAATATTTAAAAAATTACAAAAAATTATATTCGGCATAATAATAGTAATAATATACCTTTTCTCAAATAATAATATCATCCAAGTGATATTATTGAAAGTTCTAATTTAGGTTTGATTAGGTCTAAATCAGTGGGCTCTTGCTTTTAAATATGTTTGTTGGATTAAATTTAAATTTCTTCAATCAAAATCAATTTTTTAAAAAATATATTTTTTTAATTTTTGACTTTAATTTTTATTTACTTTTCAAATTGGATAAAAATATGTTTATTTGAAAATATGTTTTATTTTTATTTTTATTTTTATTTTTTATAACTTAAGAAAGTTATTCAAAGTGATTTTTTATTTTTTAATCTAATTTACTATCAAATATATGAATTAGTTATAAAAATTATAAATTTAATATATTATCAATTTTATTTTTATAATTAATTTAGATATTTAAATAAATATTAAAAATATAATTTAAATTTAAAATGTATAAATTTTGTTATTTTAATAAAATTTAATAATTTTTGCTTATAGTTTATCAATAAATATTATATAAAGATTGAATAAATTTATTTTTTATAAAAAACTTATCTTTAAATCTTATGCAATAACAATTATTTGTTTAATTGATTAATGTTAAGTTTAGGAGTTAGATTAATTTTTATGTTACGTATTTTGCCATTATTTTTAATAAAAAGTTGAGAAAATAAATTCTTTCGGAAGATAAGATTGAAACTCGTAAAAAAATTTATAACCATGGCAGACAAGAACTGAAATCTGAAACTAGCCAGAGAGAAGAAGAAGAAGAAAGAAAGAAAGCATTAAAAGCAAAGGGCAAGAGGCCCCCAAAGCCAAAGGGCATGTGCTAATTGAGCAGTTCCCATTATCTCCATTGTGAATGTACTCTCCAGTTGCTGACATTGTTGAGTACTTATATTAGTTTGGAAAGGAAACAATAAATGTCTGTTGATTTTAATTGGGTCATACTTCCTTGCTTGCTTCTCTTTTGCGGCTTTGCCCAATCACCAACTGCCACTTATTTTAAGTTTTGTGACTCTTTCTTCTACACTTCGATCACCTGATTCCCCCACTTCTTTATCTCAAAAGTTCCTGGGGCCAACCAGCAGCTTCTAAAGTTTCCATTTTGTGCTGCAAAATCATCAGAAAGCTCAGTATTTTCATCCAAGTCATGGCCTTTCACCTTCCTTCTATTGGTTTTGCCTTCTTTTATTTTACCCTCTTGATTCTTCCTGTTGTTCATTGTTCTCCATGGTAATTGTCTACGCAATTACTTCTTTTCTGGGTTTCTTTTTTGTTTTCTGATGATCTGTTGTTTTCTCTTTCTTGGTTCGTTTAGTGGATGGTTTTGGAGTCTGATAACGTTTCTATTGGGTTGCCACTTGAGCGAATTATTCGATGTAACTGGTTCTTGTGATGATTACTCCAGGACGAACTATAGATGAACTTTTGCATTTAACACAGAAACTTTCAAGATTGTTTCGTCATAAACTTCCATCAATATGATGTGTTCTTTCGTTAATTAAATGTGATTCTTTTTCTGGGTGGCACACTGAAGATACCATGTTTAGAAAATGCTCTTGCCTTTAGCATTTACTTGATATGCGAACGGCACTTTTCTGAAACTCATCAATTGCTATGTTCTGTTAAATATTTGTTTCGTTTCAATCATTCCAGTTTTTCCATTGAACAAATGAATTGATTATGCTAGTCCAATTTTTCCATTCATTGTTCTAAATTAGGACCCGTATCCATCATGTCTTGGTTTATGGAACATTATTGAGTGGAGATTAACATGGTGAATTTTGTAATAATATATCTGTTCTAGAGTACTTACTTCCTAGTTTTATATTATTTTATTATGCAATTCTTCTTTTATTGACAGGCATAGCAGATCAATGCAAGAACCGTGGAGTAGAGCAATTTACCGAGCAACTCATTGAGTATTCTGGCTCAGCAGGATATTGCTTGTATGTCCATATAGCATATAGTTAATAGTCTTATGAAGCTTACTAATTTGTGTTTGAATTTGAATAATAGCTTGCTAAATAATGTCAGAGATTCTAAGTACACTAGTTTTGGTCCTGAGACTCTACCTCCGAGCACAAAGTTTAGTTCCTATACAAGCTACACCATAACTTTTTCTTAAACATTAGTATGCAATAACCCCTCCAGCAGTAACTTAAAATTAATGTTCTCTCTTCTCGTTCCATTATCTAAAGACAGCTACAATGTGGAACTACCCCTTTATTGCGATTACTATTTTAGCTCAGAAATGTTTGCAATACTCTCAACATTTTTGGAGAGAAATTGGGGATGGGGCATGGGATTCCTGGTTTATGCCACTTGAGGAACAGGTGAAAGCATGTATAACCACATTTGTTATGATATAGAAACACTTATAGTTCTCTGATATGATCTGAACTCCTGATCTTGTTTCCACAGACAAAGGCCGTCCGCAA
Organism: Erythroxylum suave; assembly: GCA_027563595.1. Classification (NCBI taxonomy): domain Eukaryota; kingdom Viridiplantae; phylum Streptophyta; class Magnoliopsida; order Malpighiales; family Erythroxylaceae; genus Erythroxylum; species Erythroxylum suave. The sequence goes on from JAOSBN010133727.1 coordinate 20,396, forward strand.
CAAGGTGGGGATGCTCGCTGGGTAATTATAATTCAATCTTGTAGTGTTTTCTTTAGCATATTACTAATTAATCTGTCCACAATTACATGTACAGGTGAAAGAGATGGAAGATTTAAATGAGGGTTATAATATAGTAGGTCTGTCCCAGGTAATAATCTTTGAGTCTTTTGGGATTATTTTGCCCGTATGTGTTGTAGAACCTAATTCTATCCAGCTGCTCTACCCTTCTTCCTACTTGACTTCATCAATGTTTTTATGAACAAAAAAATTACTAGATGTATAGAAGTTGCCTGAGAATTTGTGATTAGAACATGTTCATGTTTCATTTGCGGCTACATGTGGATTTAGAGCTCAAGTTAGTACCCTATGTCTTATCCTGAAGCACCTCATACTTAAAAGTAGGCTGCTGATAATAATAATAATAGCTTCATCTTACTCTTCTTATTCTCTTAAGTTTCATTTACTATCAAATTGAGAGTTTTTTTCACAAGTTTGCCAACTTGCCCAAGATGGTGAATACATTTCAGGTGGTTCTGACTATTTGCTTAATGGGTACAAAATTTGACCACCCACTGTTTTAAGAGTTAATACTATTATCTTTAGTTAGAACGTTAACCATATCATTCTGTATATTGGTTGATTACAAGGAATTACTATTCTTTAAGTTTTCCTAGATGAAAGATTACCGCAGATTACCAATTAGTCTATTACTTTCAAGTCTTGACTCTTTTTGTGTTTACCCATTTCGCTACAGGGGAACTTAATTGGGCAGGGAGTGCTGGAATTTTGTGATGGTGGACCTCCTGTAAGAACTAAGAATCCTTTACACTACTCTGTTTGATATGACATGCAAATTCATGTGTTGGTAATGTTTTGGGATGCCTTAAGCAGGAATGAGGCCAGATATCGAATAAATTATTCAATGGGGGTTATTCGATATTTGATCTCATTCCTGTTAAATGCCAGAAACAATTAATGTCTCACCAATTATGTATTTCATCTAGTTCATTGCTGTTTACCATGTATTCTTCTAAACCTGACAAGTCATTTAGAAAATAGATTGTTTGCTTGTGAGCATTAAAGTAATTCCTTTTTCGGTTTTGAACAGATTAAGAATTTTATTTCTCTAGCAGGACCTCATGCCGGCACTGCTTCTGTTCCCCTTTGTGGTGTAAGTTCTATGTGACTTGACTTTATATCATTATTTTTCACAAAGATTTCTTTTATAGTCCACATACATTTAAATTTTCTAGAACAACAGAGACCCTGGTTTCAGCTACTGCTTGGTGATGGCACATTCTCTATTGATGTGAACAGCAGAGAATAGCTCTTGTTCTGTGATATCTTTGCATATTGGGAGACAGTTCAAAGTTTCTTGATGAGTCCCAATTTTCAAGTTCTGAAGTAATGTAATAGTTTCTGAAATCACAATGTTTTAATAAACTTAAATGCCCTGAAACCATTGACTTTGTAGCTCTCATTACAACGACTTTGTTGTTAGTCCACTGGTGGAAATTATTATATTATGACTGAGATCGTGGACATTTTTGCTTGTATAAATGTTATATCTGAAGTCAGATAGATACTTTTTTTTAATTAGCAGAGAATTTTTAACATATTCTTTTTGATCTTGCTGCTTGGCTCAAAGAAATTTACTTTTGCAGTCTGGTATATTTTGCTTGCAAACAACCTGATTAAGTCAGAGATATACAGTGCCTATGTCCAGGTATGAGTGGCCTCCTCACATTTCTTCTGACCATAGCAAGCATATCTATTAGTTGCATTTGACTTGTGGAAATTGCAGGATCACTTGGCTCCCAGTGGCTATCTTAAACTTCCAAATGTAAGTTGATCACCCTTATAAAAGCAAGGTGCAAAGAAATGTTATGTTTTCTTGTTTTTGTGCATGATCTCTTGCTTATAGCATATTCAAATTGTAGCATTCAATATCCAGCTAATAATTCTAAAATTTGAAGTTCAGTGAAAATGTTGAGGAAAAGACCTTGCTTTGCATCTAACTTCCTATGGAAATATTGGTTCAATTTTCCTTCTCTATATATCCTTAGAAAGATACTGTAACTATAGTACTCGTCATCTTCATTCAGAAATATTTCCTGATTTCCAGGACATCCCTGACTACCTGAAGAAGTGCAGTTTTCTTCCCAAGCTTAATAACGAACTTGCTGATCAGAGAAACTCGATGTACAAGGAAAGATTCATCAGCTTGCAGAATCTGGTTCTCATTATGGTGAGCAAACGAGCTGCTTCATGTTTGCCATGATCTTTTGACACTCTAATAATTTTGAGCCTGAGTTAAACAAGTATCCTCATGTCCATCTTTATAAACTTCAACAGTTTGAGAATGAAAATGTTTTGATGCCTAAGGAGACAGCTTGGTTTGGCTACTATCCAAATGGTGCTTTCAAACCAGTCTTACCAGCTCAACAGGTTGGTTGAAACAGATTGTTAAACGATGTAAACTTCGTAAAGAGCTCTTTTAATACTTCCTTTGTTAAGAAGTGAACCAAATTCAGTTAGTATTCCATTTGACCAGTCTCCTAACTATTCAAATAGAAATGGAAGACAGAATAGACTTTCACATGAAGTACGATTTGACATCACCGATTCTTTCTGCTCAGTTTTTTTGGCTTTCCTAAACCCCTGGAATGAAGTACTTGTTGCACCATGTCAAAGAGTTTGAATTATTTTGTATTAAGGCTAACTATGTTTTTGTTTTGTTTGTAATAAATGCTTTTGTTGAAGCAGGAGTTTAATCAGTATTCTCACCTTGTTTTTAGACAAAGCTTTACCTTGAGGACTGGATTGGTCTCAAAACTTTAAATGAGGGTGGAAGAGTTCATTTCCTTAACTTGTCAGGAGGACATCTTGGAATCTCAACAAGCGACATGAAAAAGCATGTTGTTCCTTACTTGATGGATAAAACATCATCATTATCAACTCAAAGGGAGAACAGAGGCAATGTTGGAATGCCCCGTAAGGTGAAACCAAACAGCCACAGTATGCAGATAGTGACGGACATTGATGATCAAGAACCAATGGAGTCGATGCTTGGCGGATTATCATCGTACGAGTGGCCAGTATCAGTTAAAACTTTTTTCAGGGAACTCGTTGGACTGTCCGAGGAAAACGATTCAGTCTAATGCATAATTTGGTTACATATATCTGTTGCATGATTCATTACTGTTCAATTTATGACGGGCTTTACCTTAAAATGCATGTCACTGCTTGTGGAGGGGCTGTTAAGAACAGGAAAATGAAGGCTATATTTGTAACAAAACCCTTTTGGATGGCTTCCTAACAGATGGGAGCTAATCCATTAGCAGCATGAATCCACGGTGCACGTTCATTTACGTGTTAAAGTCTTCTTCTCTTGCTTTGGTTTTCCTAGTTTTGTTTCTTTTGAAACTGACCAACACCTAACAGCATTCCATAAACTGTCTCGGGTAAAAAAATAGACACCTCCTTAACACATAAATCTAATCTCGTGAAATTCCTGATTAGCTCTTGTTTCTGTCACTGACTTGTACTAATCTCTACATAAACCCATAAGAGTCTTGAATGGAATATTGGCCAGAATGAGCAACACTGCCAACTTGTTCAAGTAAGAAATTGACCTATTTCACTTTCTTCTGGTTGAGGCATCATAAGAACAGCTAGCTCAGCTCGACTTTTAGCTAACTGGCTCTCTAAAATGTTTATTTGCTGGTGCAGCAGAGAGATAATGGCTACACATCCATAAACAGGATCTTTAATCCTGCACTGTGCCTCATAATACATTGATTCTGCTGCTTCTGCTCGTAGATCTTCAGGAAGTTGCTGAGTGCGTGATCAAAAAGAGAAATATCAGAGTATAATATACAATGTTCATAGAAATATATCAGAACAGATGAACACTAATATGTCAGTATATATTTACTGATCTTCAGACTCTCTTACACTTGAAGTATATATGTCTTATTGTCAAAAGTGTTTCCACTTTCCAAGTCTTATGTTTTACCTGGAGCAGTTTTCCAACATTGCTGGCTCCATAGATTTTGTGGACGCAAGCGAATCTTTGAGGATTGTTGGCGGGGAAGTAAGGAGAGAAAATGCAATCTGAAGCACATCTTCTTCTCAAATACTTACAAGCTGCACAACGACCTGAAATCACCACCATCATCATCATCACACCCAGTCCGAAGTCTCACAATAAAACAGGGTTTGGAGAGGTCTGATAGTACACAGCCTTACCCCTACATAATAGAGAGGTTGTTTCTGGTAGACCCGTAAGCAAATGTGACAGTAAAAGAATGAAAACAACAAACCAAAAACAAGAAGAACCAGGAAATTGGAACATATCCAATCATTATTCCTGTAGTAATAGCAGTGCAAATTACAGCAGACATATTGATAAAAGCTAAACATGAGTTCATGTGGAACAGTTAGCTCAATGGTAACAAAGCCATTTTACTTGAGAGAGATTAAAAAATATAGAACAAGTCTTATAATGAGTAATTAACAACGAAAAATTAACTTTAAGTTTCCAGCTTAGAAAGCAAAATTTTTGCACAAGCAGCAATTCTTAGCAGCATTCACAAAAAACTTGCAAGGTCAAAGAAGGGAAACAAACAATGGCATTGTGTTCATACAAGCTACACATGATGCCATAGAAACTCAACTTGAGAGCAATAGAAAGAAGTCAGATATGTTGAGAATAAATAAGCACCTAACTCTATTATAAGGAAGAGTCTAAGCAATTAACATTTTTAGTACATCAAAAAGCCAAATTATTAACAATTTGCTTACTAAAAATGTGAATAACAAAGCAACGATCTAAGTAATGACAAAAGTATTCCAAAATTCAGTGTAATCTTTAACAATCTCTGAAAATCCACCCAAGATACACAAGTCCAAGGAGAAAAAAAGGGGATCAAAACACAAAAAAGGAACCAAACTCACACAATATTTCCTATCACCAAGAAGCAGTTCACAAAATTAAAAAGAAGCTGATCTGATGGCATAATAAAAAGTCAAACCCAATTGTGCAATTGGTGTATCTTGTGAGATGAAAGACATATGCGTCTAAAGTCCAGCCTAGAAGCAAAACAGCCAACTCCATAAAGAGACAGCAAGTTGAAAATGGAAGTCAAAGGAATAGAGCCACAATAAAAGGAAGAAGATGAGGACAAGTAAAAGAAAATAATCAATAGCCTATGTTCTAATCCTATGACTTTCACCTAGGGTATGAAAGGTCCCAAGTTTGATTCTCAAACAACCCCATCAAACAATCCTGTATTGGAGTATCCCATGTTTTGCAGTTCTACCACTTCTTTTCAAGCGTTGTTCAACAGAAAATAGGAAGAAATCGCAAAGCAATCCAAGTTCACCAACTCCATGATGAGTCGTCAATTCCACAGTCCTGGTCAATTTCACTACTTGCTAAGAATAGGCGTTCCACTTTGGGCTTGGTTAAGCAGCACATCAACATAGGTTTGCAACCATTACATCGATCCATTACTAGAGCTCGCTAGAGATAAGAGCATGAGCATACTAACTGAATGATTCATTCTAATTGAACACAGTGCTTTAAGACTTGAGAAACAGACAGAGAGGGAAGGTAATCAGACTGCAGGAAAACTATTCAATAATAGACAATAAATTTCTAAGACAAGCACTCCCAACTAAGCGTTCCGGTTGAAATCATACCGAGCACAAGTACATGGAGATGAACTCAACATTTAAGCACGTATAGGCAACCCGCCTAAACCATAAACAAAAACTATACATGAAAAGTACAGCATCACAGAAAGATCTTTATCATTATTTTGAACAAAGGAAAAGAGACAAATGCAGGAGAGAAAAGAAAGAGAACTGAACATGGAAACTACGAGGGGTAAGATAAACAAAAGTACAAAACCTAGCTAAACTCAACAATCAGGAAATAAACAACGGGCGAGAAAGATAATAAACAACGACCTGAAATCATTCTCAAAAGATCTAAACGGGATTGTTATCTATCTGTAGAGATTCTCCCAATCTTTCTCTTAAGTTCTTAATATCTAATTGGAGATTTTGTAGTATCAGATCAGTATAAGGAGATCATTCGTCTAAAGGGTATTTGAAGATTCTTTCGTCCAACGGCTAAATTTTTCTTAAAAATTTGAAAACTTTCCAAGAATAGAATGAAGGTCCAAATCTTGGAGATAATCAAGGGTAGGCTTAGAATGCATAACATAACGAGACTTAGACCATATGAAAATGGAAAGTTATATCAGTTCAATGTGAACGAAGCACTTCCCGCTTATAAGTAGGAGTCCCTTTGTCCTCCAGTCTTCATTTTCTCATGCACTGATATCAGCTATGGCTTTACGGACTCAATATACACATTCTTTCTATTTCATTTTGTCAACTTCTTTCTTCCTCTTCTTCCCCGTTGTTCATTCCCTTCCTTTCGTATTCTTTCATGGTAATAATATTTATCTTACGCTGTTTATGCCATTGGAAGTTTAGTTATTTTCTTGACTCTTTTCGGGCACGGATTGGCAGGTCTAGGAGATTTTTGTTGACTCTTTCCATTTCAATGGTTACACTTTCAGGTTCTCCAGGCACTTGCGTGTATATATATATATGCTTATCTAGTTTTTGTTTCTACTTTCTACTTTCTCCAATAAGAATGGAACTCTCTTTAAATCGGGAAAGAACTTCGCCGGAAATCAATACTGTGTTTATGCAGAGAAATTGGAAATGGGTTCTTGGATTCTTGGCATATGCCTCTCGACCAACAAGTGAAGATTTCCTGTGAAAAGGTGCGAATTGAACTACTTAATGATTTATTATTAAAATTTGTGAAACTATTTCTTCTTTTGGCATTAATATTTGTATATCTATACCGTAGGTGAAGGCAATGCCAATACTAACAGAAGGCTAAGATGCTGTTGGCGTGTCTCAGGTGATCTTTAAGAGATTGAAGCCTTTCAATATTAACTTTTCTGGATAGGTTGTAATGAGAAAAACCTCTTTAAGCAATGATTGAGAAAATCTCGTGCTGTCTTGCTTAAAATTACCATGTAAAATGATATTATGAGATTTTAAAATAATATTTATTGAAATTAAGTTTATACATTGCCATAATTAAAGTCATAACATCAAAGAAATATAATTGCAATCTAAATTAGACCTCCACAATGGTCTTGTTCTTGGTCTTTGATGTTGAACTTAAGCTTAAGCTCTCTTCATGTATGTGCTACTAATGCTTCTTCAGGCAAGGTTACCGATATGAGAAATCCAAACATAGGCTTAGGATCAAGCCCAAATCCAACTTTTCTCAGTCCCAGTTCAACCCTGATCAAACCAGATCATATGATTTAACCATATGATTAGCCCGAAAGGAGAAAGAAATCTAAATCTAAATTCAAGTCTTTAAACCAACTAGATATCATAGTTTGGAACCTCAAACCTTCAGTTATCATAAATTTACATGGAAGATGAACAACTGAAAGTTATGAGCTTTGACACAGAGTTGCAGAAAGTCACATATTATTATCTGTTTTCACATGGACAGTGCATTCAAATTACACAAGAAAACCAAATTCAAAATGCAACAATTAACACTATCAACATTCATGATCTCGTTCTTTCCCCCCACACAAACACTAATCAACTGTTCTTTTCTTGTTATTTCACGCACCCATCCGGATCACGCACCGGATGCTCTCTCCCTTGAGCATGTAATCAAACGCCTTGTTAATTTCTGAGAATGGAACTTCATGTGTAATGAATTTCTCCAGCTCAAGCTCCTGTCAACATTC
>JAOSBN010133769.1:0-28188 GCA_027563595.1 Erythroxylum suave
ATCATCATCATCATCATCATCATCATCATCATCATCATCATCATCATCATCATCATCATCATTATCATTATCATTATCATCATCATCATCATCATCATTATTATTATTATTCAATTATTTCCACGGCTTATATAATAGGATAATATTTGAATTGGGAAACTTAGAATATTAGTTACTATATTTTTTCCTACGTATGATAATTTCTTGTATTTTTAGAAATTAGTGTTTCCCTATTATTAAAATTTGCTCTTTGTTTTTTCATTTTTAATATTAGCTATTAAATTTTGCTATTTATTTTTTTCTCTATCATAGATATAATACCCATTAATATATCTTTATGATATATTGTGAAGCTAATGTGTTTGGTTGTGCTTGCATACTTCTTCCAGATCCATATAGGTGCTTTTGTTCCTTATCTAGTCCAACTATGTTATAATTGGTTTATATTATGTTGCCTAAAAAGCAGTTGTCTGGAAGTAGAAAAAAGAAAAAAGAAAAAGAAAACAAGTAGAACAGTTGATAGAATCCCAAAAAAGAGCAATTAATAAATTTAATAAAAGAGTAGACTCTTCTAGTGAGAGTTTCGAGGAATTAGGTGAAGATAGTTTTGAACAGCATAAAAAAAAACTTAAGTGATGAGATTCATATTCCTGATGATATTAGAAATTTGAGTGAGCATGATCATGTACCAAATGCATTCACTTTAGAAAATTTAAAGGTAGATGAGTAAGTAAGACCTATATTGGATATTTATGATCCTAGAAATTAGGATAGTCTTGATAATAAAGCAAGGGATATTTTAGTTAAAAAAAAGGGCTTGTAAGAGAATTGAATCTTGTCTTTCCTTTAGACAATACCTCTCGTCATTTTTCATATTCTTACTATTATAGAAATTTTAGTGATGGAGAGATTAGCAATAAAAAATGGTTGGTTTATTCTAAACATATAGATAAAGTATATTGTTTTTGTTGTAAGTTGTTCTAATCTAATAACAAACAAAGTGGATTAGCAAATAATGGATTTAGAGATTGGAAGCATCTTAATGATAGACTCAAAGAACATGAGAATTGCATTAAGCATATGACTAATATGAGAACTTGGAATGAATTAAGAGTAAGATTGAACAAAAATCAAACAGTTGATAAAGATTTGTAGCAAGAAATTGTAAAGGAGAAAGAACGTTGGAGACAAGTTTTGATAAGCATAGTTTCTGTTGTAAAATATCTTGCTTTATATAATTTAGCTTTTCGAGGATCCAATAAGAAACTTTACCAAGATGGTAATGGTAATTTTCTAGGATTGATTGAGATGATTGCTGGATTTGATTTAATAATGCGAGATCATGTTAGACGTATTCAAAATCATGAAATTCATCATCATTATCTTAGTCACAAAATTCAAAATGAGATGATTTCTCTATTGGCTCATAATGTTAGAAGTTCTATCATAGGGATCATTAAAGAGGCAAAATACTTTTCTCTTATTCTTGATTGTACCCCAAATTTGAGCCATCAAGAACAAATGAGTTTGTTAGTATGATGTGTGAATATGTCAGATAAAAAATAAAAATAGAGGAGTATTTTTTAGAGTTCTTGAAGGTAAATGACACATCTGGATTGGGACTTTTCAATGAATAATTGAATGCATTTAATTCTCTTGATCTTAATGTTTATAATGAAGGGGGTCTAGTTTATAACAATGGTTCTAATATGAAGGGAAACACCAAGGGGTTCAAAAGTGATTACTTGAAATAAATCCGAGAGTATTATATATGTCATGTGCTTGTCATAATCTTAATCTTACTCTTAGTGATATGACACATTGTTGTGTTAAAGCTGTTCCATTTTTTGGAGCTGTGCAATGTATATATGCATTATTTTCAAGTGCCTTTAAAAGCTGGAAGGTTTTTCTTGATAATATTTTAACCTTAACTATGAAATCATTGACTAACACTCGTTGGGAAAGTCGAATAAAAAGTGTTAAAACTATTTGATTTCAAGCTCCTTAAATAAGATTGGCTTTGATGGAATTATCTAGATCTTGTGATGATGCCAAGTCAAAGAGTGAAGCAGAAAGTTTGGTTAGTGTACTTAAGAGTTTTAAGGTGTTACTTTGTATGGTTATTTGGTATGATATTTGATTCGTTATTAACTTGGTGAATAAAACGTTGTAATCTAAATCTATATGCATTAATGCTACCATAAAGCAATTAAAAGGTGTGTTGGTATTTTGTGAGAAATACAGAGATAAAGGGTTTAGCTTTAGTACGAATATTGCCAAAAGTCTTGCACTTGAGATGAATATAGAGCCTACATTTCCAACTAGACGTTGTATTATTAATAAAAGACCATTTGATGAAATTAATCATAATGGAGAAATACAATCAACTGAGAATTCTTTCAGAGTTAATTACTTTTTAGTTGTAGAGGATATGGCACTTGCTTCGTCGAAGAATATATTTGAATAGTTAACGACGATTGATAATATTTTTGGATTCTTATTTGATTCAAAAAAATTGAAGTCACTGGATGATAACGAATTAAGATAATATTGCACTAATTTTATAACAACTTTTTCTCATGATAATGTGTCAGATGTAGATTTAGATGATCTTTTTTTTTGAATTAAAAGTGTTGCAAATGACTTTGCCAAATGAGTTAATGTCATCAATTGAAATTTTAGAATTTGTTAAAGCTATAGATTGTTGTCCAAATGTTTCAATTGCTTATCGAATTCTATTGACTATACCTGTGACTATAGAAGTTTTTCAAAGTTAAAATTATTGAAAACCTACTTGAGGTCATCAATGTCACAAGAAAAGGCTAAATGGTTTAGCTATGTTATGTATTAAAAAGGATATGTTGGACAATATTGATCTTGATAATATTATTAATGATTTTGCATCTAGAAATGCACGGAGAAATTGTTTTTCATAAATCATGATCCTCTATATATTTGTTAGTGCAATTCTCTTTGTGTTTTGTAGTCTAATATTGTTGCTTGATTGTTACTATTGCTATTTTGTTGTTACTATTCTATTTTTAGTGATTTTATTGTTAATGATATTTATAAGATATTATTAGCTGATGTTATGATCATCTAATATTTGGTTAAGTATATAGACTTATAAATTGAGTCATTTATGTTTTATACATTGTCGATTTATTGGGGCCCTTTTTCTATTTTGTCCAGAGCCTATAAAAAGATAGGAATGACCTTGATTAGAACTATTTGATTACTGAAGTTTTGATATTGCATGAAACCAAATTACCATTCTAAAACAAATATTTTTCAAATGATATGAGTGATATAAAAGATAAAAATCACTCATATCATTTGAAAAATATTTTTTTTAGAATATAATATATATATATATATATGACATAAGTGATTTTTTGTCTTATATATAAAAGATAAAAAATCACTCATATCATTTGACAAATATTTGTTTTAGAATGGTAATTTGGTTTCATGCATATATATATATATATGGTTCATAATCATTTTTGCCCTTGTTCTTGTCTATTTTTTTGTCCAATTTGTCCAGGTTGTTCAAATCGTCCAAACTGAGATTTAATAAATCTACAAGCTTATCCATTGAGGCAATAAGATTATCTCTGGAAAATCTGGAGAGGATAAATATATCGAGTTTAAAGCTCCGAAATCATACTAATATCGAATTTCTTGAGGATCTGATTCCTGTAAATAATTGATTCTTGGGCCCAGAGAAATCAATGTATCGATTTTCATTATTAGAAAGTTGAAATAAATTTCTAATTATCGCCTGTTGCTGTTCTACCTCTGGAGAGATTGTGTTTATCTCCTTCAATATTTGTAGTGTAGATGACGAGCCAATAGTAGTATTGGGTCGTAATTCTACTTTTGCCTGTTTAAGAAATATCTCTTTTGGGGTTTCTTTACTTTTAGGAGTATCGGTCTTTGGGCTGCACGATCTAGCAACATATTCTGTCAATCTGAGGCTAATATCTTCATAGTTTTCAATATTCATCTACATAAGTTCACTGCCTCTTTTTAAAGGCTAGCAACTTCTCGTGATACTCCAGGAAGATTTGCAATATCAATGAAGTCAGACAAATTATCTTTAACATGTCGTATTTCGATATCCAACTTACGAATCTCTTCCAATATCTGGAGTTGATGGCCTTCCATCTCTGGTGAGGAAATATGCTAAAATATTTTTGTCAGATTTAATAACTTCAATATCAAAATTATATTCAGAGAGTAAAATTTTCCATCTAATTAATCTTTTATATTCAGGCCTACTTGGAAGATTATTTTTAATAAATGCTTTAACCTGCTGAGTATTATCTGTTCTTAGTAAAAATCTTTTCGATAGTAAGAAATAATAGAATTTTTTAAAACTCTTTACTACAGCAGGTAATTCCTTTTCATTTATATGATATCTATTTTCAGTATTAGTAAAAATTCCTAAACAATATCTACAAAGGCTTTCTCATACTTTTTCTTTATTATTATTATAATCTATTTTCTTTAATACACCGCTCCAATAATTTTCAGAGGCATCAGTTTCAACTATTAAATCATCTGTTTCACTGGGTAAATATAATTTTGATAATTGATTACATAATTCTTTTATCTTTTTTACTTGATTTTCTAATTCTAAAGTAAAACTAAATATCTTATCCTTTTTAAGTAAATCTTGAAATGGTTTTTGTAATTTTGCAAAGTCTTTTATAAAATCGAAAGCATATGTCAAAATTCCTAAGAAACTTTGTACTTGTTTTTTATCAACTAGTCTATTTGGAAATTTAGAAATCTTTTCTAATATATGATTTTGCAATTCTATTCCGTGTCCATCTACTAACATTCCTAAAAATTCTACTTTATCTTGTAATATCTTAGATTTTCTTTTTGATAATCCTATGCCATGATTTATGAAAATATCAGCAAATCGATCCAATTGTTTTAGATGACTATTAATATCGCCAGATACAACTAATAAGTCATCAATATAAACAAATATAAAATCATAATCTTTAAAAATATTATCCATTTTTCTTTGTAATATTTGATGAGCATTTTTTAATCCAAAAGGCATTACTAACCACTCATATTGACCTTGAGGAGTAGAAAAAGCTGTATAACTAATACTATCAGGATGCATTCTTATCTGCCAAAATCCGCTTTTACAATCAAATTTTGAAAATATCTTTTTATTTCTAGTTCTATTTATTAGACTTTCTTTATTGGGAAGAAAATATCCATCAAATACTATATTATCATTTAATTTTTTATAATTTATCACCATCCTTGTCGTTCCTCTAGTTTGTTCTGCATGATTTCTTACCATAAAAGCAGGGGAACTATGAGGTGATTGGCTAGGTCTAATCAATCCAAAATCTGGCAATTCTTTTATTTGAATTTTAAACTCATTTTGATCTTCTTCATTATATCTCATGGGCTTTACCCTTATAATCTTAGATTTATGTATCATTTCTAATTTAGCATATATTTGATTTTTATCCCAAAATTTTAAAGGGTTTTCAGTGTAACATTGTTCTAATTTTGTTGTAACTTCATTTATTACTGAATCAAGCTGTCTTAGTTCTATCTGATATTGTAATAATGGTTTTGTTTTAGGAAAAATTGGTTTTTCTACATATCCTATATCACCACGCTGGGCTGTGTGAGGGATAAAGGAAATAGGTAAAGGTTTAGCATGGGCATGTTTAAGACGCTTTACAGTAATCAAATGATGACATGGTGTTTTAAATAGTATTTGATTAGCAAGTGTATCAAAAGTAACTTTATGAAATAATTGTAAAAAGTTATTTCCTAATAATATATCGGTACTTGTGTCATAGAAGTAAAATGGTGGACATTTTATTAGAAATGATCCTAGTAAAATTATCGGTTTTTCTATTCCTCTACTTATTTCAATAAGATTATTAGATATATCTTTACCTTTTATGTTTGGCAAATTTTTATGATATTCTAGTGGATAACAATCTGGTTTATATAAACATGTTCCTGATCCACTATCAATAAATGCAGCAAAATATTCTGCTTTATATTCCTTATAGGTTAATCCTATAGGAATATATATACTATGACAACTTGTCATTTGGGTATATATATTAATTTTCCATTATAGGTTATCTTTAATCCATAAGTGGTAAGCTGATAAGGTTAAACAGACTCAAGAAATGTTACTCCTAACATTATTTCTAAAATACTATTAAATCCTTCATTTTCTATTAATAATCTTATAGGTATTATATCTTGTCCAAACCTTATTAAAGTTTCAATGGCTTCATCTATCGAATGTAATTCACCATTAAAATTTGTATACTGATGTACTTCATCTAATTTATATCTTTGTAATCCAGTACACAATTTATAATTAATATAATTTCCATTAGCTCCCGTATCTATTAATATATTTACTAGAACAAAGGTTGTTCCATCATAAAATTCTCCTTTTAATTTATAATTTTTTAAACTATCTTCTTTAGCTAGTATTAAATTATTATATCTATTAGAACTAAATTGTCTAGTAAGTGGGTGACTAACAACACTATTGTTTGTAAAAGATAATCTAGGAGGAATATTATTTGACATTATTAAAGGTTTATCTTGTAGATTTAAATCTAAAGGTCTAGATTCAATTTTTTCTATCTTTGGTAAAGTAGGCGTTTGTATCTGACAAACTTCATTAAATAAATAAGGAAAATCTATAGTATCTTTTATTACAAAACAATCAGAATGGTGTGTATTAGATATAGCATAAGAAATTACATATGTTATCAAATAAGGTCTATTTTGTTGTTTAAAGAAATCTTTTCTTTTAAAATCTTGTATTAAGCTCAAAGTTTTATCAAAATCTTTATCTTGTATATGATAAGAAATTCATGGATAAATATTAAATTTTAATTTACCATATTGTAAGTTTCCTTTAAGAATGCCTAAACAAGCTTCTTCCCTATTTATTATTCGGTTATCCATTATTGCTAATTCTATATGTGTATCTAATCCTTCTTTAAACGTAGATTTTATTATAATCTGTATGGCTCCTATATGTATCCATCCAAGTGTATTTCTTATTTCAGGTTTAATCTTTTGTAATTTTTCCTGAATATCCTTTTTAGCTAAAAGTGGTATCATTACTTTATTAGAAGTAATGGAAACTTCTAAAGCTCTTTCCTGAATATTCAATCCATAAAATAAATTATGATGTCGTGATTTTATGCCTAATCTTTGTAGAGTACTAACTTTAAATCCAGAATAATTAGATAATGAAAATTTTTCATTTTGAATTTGTTTTAATTTTCTTTTATCAATTAATATTTCTTGTCTATATTCTCCAAATTGTTCTATTTGATTATATATTACTGGTTCAATATTTTGATTATTTATATTTTCTATTTCCATTTATTATGTATTATCCTCATAGTCATATTCTGTGTCAGTTATGATAAAAATGCTTTCATCAGAATCAATATTAAAATCATCTATTCTTATAAATTCTCCAGTGTTTATCATATCTTCAATATCACTATCTATTTCTATTTTCTTTTTATTTTTCTTGTTTCTTTTAGGACAGTTGTTAGCATAATGTCCTATTTGTTTACAGTAATAACATCTACATTTTTTAGGAGTTGTTTTCCTTCTTTTGTAAGTGGGTCTATAAGCCTTTTTATATCCTTTTCTTTTATAATATTTAACTTTTCGTTTTCTAAAATAGAGTTTTCTATGTTTATATTGTTTTTTCTTTTTATATTTTCTTTTTATCTTTCCATAATAATATGGACTATCACAACCTATCATTATTGGCATTTTCAGTTTATCGCAACATAAAGAAATTCTTTTTCTTAATCCTTTAGTAGCTTTGGCTAAAATTGCATCAGCACACCAATTACTTAATTTATCTCTAACATGTTCTATACGTTTTCCCAGAGTGTCTATATTTTCGGGATTATAAGTTTCTATCAATTTTGAACCCCATGGATCTGTAATTTTAGCAAAAAAACAAGGGTAAATAATTACTTGTATCGGTAACTTGATTATAAATATGATAATAACAATCTTGAAAAACACATATATATCTTTCTATTTCATAGATATCACATAATTGTAGTCGTATTAAAGCCGTGGTATATCGAGTTATTGTATTGGGATCTTTAACATATTTACCTTCTCCATGAAATTCTAATCTAAAAGTTTCTGCTACTCTAGTTATAAAATTACCAGGATCAGAATAAATCGATTGTTTAGTATCTTCATTTACATTTTGCCAAAATTGTTGGGCACTATTTAATAATGTTTTTTCCATAAATCCTTTAGTTGTTTCGAAATCCATTTTATTTACAACAACAGCTATTCTTAAAGCAGTTTCCCATTTATCAATTGTTTCCTCGATGTTAGCGATGTAATCTAAATCTAAATATATCCCAAATGGATTTATTGTATCTGCTTTCATTTTTTCATAAGGGGTATATTTATCAGAACTAATTCCTAGACTAGATAATCCAGCATATCCTGTTACCGGTTTATTAAAACTTTGACTTTGTCTATATCTAATATGAGGATCAGTACTTGTACTAGGAATATCTGTTATATTTGGGTTTTCTGTTTTTATACCAGAGGGTTTGATATTAATAAAATTATCTTTAAGATCTAAATTCCCTATTTGTGTTATTAAATTATCTACTTCAGGGATATAGTTTTCATTATCTGAACTACTTTCTAACATCTTTTAATTTTTCTAAATGAATAATAAAAGGATTTTTAATTATTTCCTTTTTCTCTTCTCCTTCGATAGTAACTATCTGCTTATCTTTATGTTTACTAATGTTTTGATGATTTATTAAAGATTCTATGTCAAGAATTAACTGTTGACAATATTGTAAAAAAATTTATCATAATAAATTATCGTCTTCTGTATTTCAAGAAGTTCTTTATCTATTTTTAAAGAATCTTCTTGATCTTTTAAAACTTTGAATTCAACATCCATCATGGATAAGAAAATAATATAATAGTAAGATAATGAAATTTAATTCAATACTAACAATCCAAAAACATACACATATCAACTTAAATAAGATAAACAAATCTAACAAACTTACAGAACTTTGCGTCACCGAATCTTCCATAGGCTCTGATACCAGATACAGGGGTGGTGGTTCATAATCATTTTTGTCCTTGTTAGGTATATATATATATATTAGTGTTAATTATAAAACTTAGGGATAATTTTATAGTTTAAAAATTTATCTAAAACGATATCCAATTCTAATTAATATGGTATCATATCATACCATAATTAAATTCTAAGCAACATTCATAACATTGGTTAAATGGATTCATATAGTATCATATTCATTGATCCTATAATTAGCTATTAAACACAGACTATATATGTTTAGAAGATACAATCTCATTTGTTCAACTAAGTGATACGATTTGTGTACCCTGAAGTGAAAAAAAGGTGATTTCCACAATCACCTTTTCTTTAACTATTAATATTCCTTTCGTGCCACAGTCACTTGTTCTTTAAGTAACAATATTCCTTTTCTATACGATACTTCTTACTATCTCTTTGCAATTTATCATGCAATTCACTACAGAAAAAACCACATTTAGTTATGAAAAAAATCCTCAATAAAAGTTTCAAAATTGTCGCTAATAGTCATTAACCATGATTTATATTCGTTGCCAAAAATATCGCTAAATCTTTGTAGCTAAAAACTATAGGCGATGTTTTTTGCTAATCGTTGCTAATAGTTTTTTTCTAAGCTTTATTTTCATAGCGAAAAACTATTAACAATGTTTTTGAAACTGTTGTCAAGCATAACCAAAAGTTTTTTGCTACGTTTTCAAAAATATAGCTAAAGGTTTTTAGCTACGTTCTATATTTTTGAAAACGTCGTCAAAAAGTTTTGCTTATGTTTTTGAAAACCTAGTTAAATGTTGTTAGCTACGATTTATAAAATATAATTTTAACGAATTGTTATACCATGTTAATCATTATTATATGTAAAAAAAATTTATTCCATATTATTGTATATAACATTTAGAATTTTTTGTTGATAATTTGTCATACAAAATAACTGATAATTTGAATTTCGTATACAAGATTTTAATTACAGCCTTAACAATTCTTATAGACAAAATAATAAATACAAAGATCAGTTTACAAATTATAAATGCTAAGATAACAAAAATATTATAAGGTAACTTGGACGATTAGTTAAGTTTGTCTATGTCAATGAGACCAACTTTATACCTCAGCTATCATATACGAAAGATAAGCTATGAGAATCATGAAACCAACTTTAAGATTGATAAAGTGTACATAATTAAGCTAATTTGTTGTCAACTAGGAAATAAAAAAGGCATCATATACAAAAGATAAGCAAACCAATTAAATATTATGGGATTAACCAAAACTAAGGACCAATTATTAAGCCAAATAGTGCACCCACAAATAAGAGACAATACCATATGCTCCCTAAACATGACAAAACATACTTTCGGCCAATGACATTGGCATCCAAATTGTCGATACCTTCATGAGCCACAAACAAAGTGCAGCGAGAAGTTTAAAGTCAAAAAGTCATGATGAGGCAACATTATTTAGATAAAATGAGCATTCAGCCTTACTGACTTCTAGCAAATTGAAAGTTATACTCTCCAACTTAACATATTCTGGAGACATCATAATTAAAATGGACAGTAACGAAGCAGATAATGTGTAATTGCATAGTGGAAATGAAAATAGATCCAAGAACATGACTCAGAAGTAGTACATACCTCATGGAGGCTCCTCAAAAACCCTTATAGAGGTTATAAATTGACAAGATAGTTTAAGTTGCAAAAAATAGATAAGTAATCTTCTCCCACTACGTAATCATCAACAAAAATCAAATTGTTTATTATAGGTCCATAACAAGCAGAGTTAGCAACTCATATGCACATTTATTTTGTGCGTGTATGCAAGCATGCATACAGAGGGGATCGAGTATGAAAATGACGCATCAACTGATATAAGGAAACAAGCAAGATACAAACCTCAGTTGACATCTAAGCTAATTTAACGAGTAAAAAAGGACCAAAGTCAGTAGCATGACCTCCATTTATGGAATTTCCCATCTAACAATATACATACTCAATTAATAGACTACTGTTTCAATGGGAAAGAAAAGTTAAGGTCCTACAATCCTTATATCAACTAACACTAAGAACCAAATACAAATAGGACAAGGAGAGTAAGATTGAATCTGCTGAAACTAATTCAATCATTTAAATAGCCAGATAGTCTTTAGTAGGCGGTCTCCAACTTGAAGAATTTACTGGAAGTCTCCAATTTAAAGATAAGTTGACAGTGGTCTCCCACTTGATTGGATTCCTTTGTAATTCCATATTTTTCTGGACAAGCACCCAAATCCTATACACGTAGACAAAACCTAATACCCAGTTCTCTCCCTTCCCGTTGGTTTAATTTAAGAAAAAAAAGAATACAGGTAGAGAAAAAAGACACCTCTTTTGAATACAATATATTCAAATCCTCTAATTAGAGAACAATATGGATGAACGATGAAATCATATCTGACGTTCTAATTAGCAGACGATAGATTCATGAGTAGACGAAACATAAAAACCAACTGTAGTCTACAACTCGCTTGCAAAGAGGAATCTAACTAGTATGGTGATAGAAACTAACCCCAAGAGCTTCACACCGAACAATAGAACAGAGACTCATCAGAAGATGGATAAAGCTAACCCGAAACAAAACAAAACAAAAAAAAGGCAAGGGTTTCTATGTTGGCACGGAGGACGAGAGATGCTGTTTTCGTTTTTGTTTTCCTACTATAAACTTTCTTATTTTTGTTTCCCTCCTATAATTATTTGGCATCCATTTCAGAAATGATTTTTAAAAAATCATCATCAAAGGGTTCACATTTGGCGTCAATTTTAAAAATCGTCACTAAAAAAACGATAAATCTTTCCAAAGGTTAACTTTTGACAATGATTTTAAAAATAGTTGCCAAAAGGTACTTTATTGATGACGATTTTCAAAATCATCACTAAAAACTTGCTTTTACTGATAATTTTTAAAATATAGCAAATAAAAACATAGCCAAATATCTACCTTAAAGATGAATAAATGGCCAAATGTACTGGAGTAGGCAACAAATATAAAGATAAATAACAATGGGGACTGTACTATTTAGAGCGATCCTAAAGTACTCTATTTCAAAGAAATCTTGTTGGTCGAAGAGGTTGATGTCAATTCAATTTTATCATGAACTCATATTGAAACTTGTAATATATTTTTAATTTGTACCTCTATTATTCTAAGTAGTGGCTGTATAAGGTGGTTTGATTCTATTTTTACTCTTTAATTGTCAATATTTATCTGCGACAATATTTTTCAAAGTCAAACAAAAACTTATTTAGTTATTAAAATAAATATACTATATTTTATTTTGATTCTAATTAAATATTAAATAAAGTTAGAGATAAATTAATTTTATGAAGTAATTAGGTTAATTTATTTTAATCTCCTATGCATACTTATTAATAAATAACAATAATAAATTAGCTATATTTTATTATAATAAATAATTATATAAGTAAAAATATAAAAATTCTTTACTTATTAATAATTTTTAATGATTTAAATCAATTCTATTATAAATATATCTAAGCTTTTTAAATTTAAAATAAATTTACTAAATAATATAAATTTTAAAATAAGTCAAATAACTAAATGTTATTAGAGTTTATTCTCATAAGTAATATTGTAATAAAATGAAAATATAGAAAATAAAAACTAGTTTTATGACTTATAAATTATGAAAACAGAAAGAAACTAAATTTGAAAACTAAAAATTCAAAGAACGAAGTTCTTTTGCTAAATATAAAAATTTAAATAACAATATAAATATAAATATAAATAATAGTGAAAATAAACAAATCCTTAATATTTTCAATGTGTTCTTTTTAGAAAGGAAACACAAAATTTTTATTTTATTTTCGTTTTGTTTTGTTTTTGTTACATTCTACCTACTCGGGCTATTCTTTGTTTTTTTTTTCAGTTCAAAGGGAATAGAAACAACAATTACAAATAGAGTCGTGGTATAGCAACGCCCACTATATCAACAAGAAGGGTGCGTAAACATCCTGCAAGAGGGGAAGAAAAACAAATAACCCCAATAACAAAAGATGTGCCATACTTGGCTAGCCAATCGACACATCTGTTAAATTCCTTGTAAGTTTGTCAAGGTCGAACTATCCAATCTCTAGACAGGAGGCTCAAAATGCCTTGGACAATAGAGCTTGTGGCCGCTTTCATTGTCAAAGATGAAGACAACGTATTAATCACAACTGGGGAGTCGATTTCTAGTTCAACCCTTCAAAAGCCAAGATCCCACACTAGTAGTAAGCTAGAGTAAACGCCTTAAAACTCAGCTTGTATGGAAGAGCAACACCCAATGTTTTGAACAAACCCACCTAGCCACTTCCCAGTACTATCTCTGATAATACCCCCTACTGATGCTACACCAGTAAAGTGTTTAAAGGCTCCATCCGTGTTCAACCGCACCCAATCACTTGGCAGTGGGGACCATCCCGCTAACTGTTCTATCCAAATTCTAGATCCCACCACAACATTATGTTATAACTTAAGTGAGTTATGTATCCATAGCACATATTCAAGTATAATCTAGCATGGGTTTCCAGGCCACCGAAACTTGGAATTAAAAATGTTTGGTTTCACCAATACCAAATAAACCAACAGGTTACTCCAAAAATGGTATGCCAATCTAGACCATTTACTTGACATTTACTTTGGAGGTTTTGTTTCATCCATTCATGCAGTTCCAAGGAATAAAATGAATTTGGGACACCTGACGGCAGCAGATAAAGCCAAATCGTTTTTGCCCTGGAACAATCCCGCACCACATGGAGACAAGTTTCTATGTCTCTATAAAAGTAACAACTAGTGTTTGTAGCAATATGACGGAGTACCCAATGCTGGTTTGTGAGAAGATATCCACGAGAGAGGAGCGAAAGGAATGATCTAATGCATTGAGGGCCTTTCCACTGCCAAACCAGATCCTAGAATCCACTGCGGACTCCAATATTATCCTCCGTTATTAAGTTATAAGTTGTAGCTGTGGATAATAGGCCATCTTGGGAAGCCTCCCATATAATTTTGTCCGGGCCGAAGACCATAGTCCGGGGGAGTATAACTACTATAGACATGCAAACGGACGAAGGTAGGAACTCCTGAAATAATGCCCAGTTCCATCTTCCAGATGCACTCAGAAAATGATCTACTGTGAGGTTGAGGATCTCAACTGGGATAGGTTTGATAGCATGATGGATCAACATACCCAAATCATCCACCCACACATCTAACCAAAACCTAACAGAAGATCCATTCGCAAGCTTCCATTTAATGTCGCGTAAAACATACTGTTAAGTAGAAGCTATAGTTAGCCATGCCATTAATTCGCTTTTAGGATTTAGTTGCGTAGGTAATGACTTTGCCTTAAACTTATATTTTACTTTGAACACTTGAACCCAGAGAGCCTTAGGTCGATTAAGTAACGACCGTCCCAACCTGGATAGAAGAGCATCATTATGCAGACGGACCATTCATACTCCAAGGTCACCCCTATCTTTGGCCTTGTAGACCACCTCCCAATTGGCTAAGCTGAAGCTTTTGGAAGAACTCCCGAAGTGCCAAATGATGTTTCTCATTACCTTCTCTAGCTCATCACGCAATTGGCTAGGAAGTTTGACAGTTTGCATTGTGTAAATAAGAAAGGCTACTAGGACTGATTTTACAAGGTTCGCCCAGCCAGTGATAGTTGATTCGCTTGCGATCCTGACAGACGAGCTTATGCTTTGTCGAGAATGTGTTGATAAGTTGTCTTGGAGGTTCTTTTGTGAATAAAAGGAACCTCGACCTACTTACCAAGGTTGTTAGTCAGATGGAACCCCAGAGTCCTACTTAAATTCCGAGTGTTCTTCTTCGAAACGATGGGGGAGTAATAGCATCGAGTTTTCTCCTTGCTTACCTTTTGGCCAACTGAGACACAAAACAATTCGAGGGCCTCTTGAATGATCAAAACTTGGTCCATAGAAGTATCCACAAAAAGTACTAGATCATCGGCAAAAAAGAGGTGTGATAGTTGTGGCCCATTCCTACTCAATCTGATAGCCTTCCATCATCCTCCATACACTTCCTTAGCAATTAAGAGTCCCAGCCGCTTCAGACATAATACAAAATTGTATGGGGATAATGGATTGCCTTGCCTGATGCCATGAGTGGGAAAAAACAAGTCAAAGAGTCCATCCTGCCAATTAACCTGCATAGAAATTAAATATTCGGGCATCCTAATTTCTGTGAGTGTATCCTGTATGAAATCCCAGTTCATCCGATCATAGGCTTTTTCTAGATCTACTTTTATAACCATATACCCACATTAACCCTTAAGCTTTTGCATGGAGTGAAGAACCTCTTAGGTTAGTATAATGGTATCTGTGATCAATCAGCTTGGAACAAAATTGCACTGCATAGGATGGACTAGGTCATTCAGATATGGTTTTATCCAGTTAACCACCACCTTATAGAGAACTTTATAAACCATCTTATTAAAGCCTTCCCGAACAGCAAAAATACGACTGGATGAATATCCTCTGCTGAGTAAAGGTGAGTACAAAAACTGGTGGCCATTTTTTTCAAAACTGTTACATCCTTAATTAAAGAACTAGACTCATCTTTTAAGGATTCCACCTTAGATGTCGTCTTCTCGCCATAGTGATTGCATGGTAATACTAAGTATTTCTGTCTCCGTGAGAGATCTAGTTGCAGCGGGATTATCGGTGCCAGTAAAAGTTCTTCCTGGCAAAGTATTTGTTCGAATTCACCCCAAAGATGATATTCTAACTCCTATAGAGACTTCAAATGCACAATCTCATGTTGTTTTCTAATACTGGCTAACTACACCCGTAGTTGGTTCTTTTGGTTGAATATGTTTCTTAACACATCTCTATTCCAAGCTTGAAATTTGCTAGAAAAATCTCTAGAGAGCTATTAAAATTCATCCCAGTTAGTCTCTAATGCTCCTGTACAAATTTAGTAAAATGTATATGCATCAACCAGACAGCTTGAATTCAGAAAGGGTGAGGGCCTCTTGAAAAATTATCCATCTTCATAAATGTAACAAGAAGAGGGCGATGATCAGAGTTCAGAAAGGGAAGATGAGAAACACTAGTCACAGGAACTTGATCACACCAAGTATCAAAGTAAAAAACTCTATCCAACTGAACCCAGGTGGAGCCTCTTCTCCAGGTGAACCGAGGCCCTAAAAAACCAAGATCCTGCAGACTACACTTCTGGACACAATCCTAAAATAACTTATTAACCACCGGCTGATTTCGAACTCCCCTACGCTTATCCGCAATTGCTAGCTTAGTGTTAAAATCACCTCTTATTAACCATGGATTCTAGACTACCCTAGCAATCATTTTTAGGTTTGGCCAAAGGAATCTTTGTAAATGATATTATGGACTAGCATACGCTGTTGTGAAGTCAAACATAAATCCAAATCTTGCAATGGTGACCTGAATAAACTGGCGATGGACCACAAGTATTAAAACCTCTACTTCACCTATCCAAAGCAACCATATCCTCCCTGAAAAACCCTCAGCTTCCTTCTGAAAAGAATGAGGAAATCCTAGCTTCATTATCTGATCAACTCTATTTCCACTGATTCTAGTTTCGAGGAGCACCACCATGAATGGTCTATGTGCCTGAACAAAATCCTTCAAAATAGGTTTGAAGGCCTTACCTCCAGCCCCTTGACATTTCCAAATAAGAAAGGACATATATAAAACAATACATAGAAGACAAACACAGTTAAACCTGAGCGTTCATCTCGATATCCAACGGATCGCTGCCCGGATTGCTCCCAGAGGTTTGAGGGACTATTTCCATCTATAGGTTATAGGACTCGATTGATGCAATGAGCATCATAGTCCCACATCGCCTGAGAGTATTGGTCAAGATGGCCTTATATATAGGCTAGACAAAACTATCTATAAGACTAGTCTTTTGGTTAGTTAGGTCTATTCTACATCATTTGGTATCAGAGCTGTAAGGCCCCAAAATATACCCTAGTTGAAACAATATATGTTTATGAAGGTACATGTATGATAGGAGTTAGAATTTTGCTATGATTAGAATATGAAAGACATATGATTGGAATTTTTGGTCAAGTGGACAATGGTTAGTGAATTGGAGTTCATTGATTTAATTAGAGAATTAAGGTAGTTAAACATATATTTGGTCTAGGAACAATTGTCAAGTGGCAAGTTAAGGTACATAAAAATTAGAACGATTAATTTATGAGTTAGTGACATTTGGCATGGTTAAAGCATTGACAAATGGCAACACTAAATGTGTGACAGATGACCTAATGTATCATTGACACATGGCAGCTCCTTTAAGGGACATGTGAAGCTCATGCTTGAAGATATATGTTGCTCCAATTCCATGACACCTAGCTTTGGATGTGGTAAATTCTGCTGGAGCAAGTCTTCATTTTAGTCTCTTCTCTCCATCGAAATTTCATTCTCCTACTCCCCCTCTCAACTTCTGGTCCTTTGCTAAAGCTTGGATCATCATCTCTGTAAGTTATTTCGTCAAGAAGTAGGTCATGTAACTTATGTAATACTATCTTGTTGGTGCTGAAAGTTACACCTTA
This sequence comes from Erythroxylum suave, assembly GCA_027563595.1. Taxonomy (NCBI): domain Eukaryota; kingdom Viridiplantae; phylum Streptophyta; class Magnoliopsida; order Malpighiales; family Erythroxylaceae; genus Erythroxylum; species Erythroxylum suave. The sequence goes on from JAOSBN010133769.1 coordinate 17,763, forward strand.
AAATTAGGTATATGCTAGATGTTTAGAAGCTTGGTTTACCTGGATTCTTGGAGTTAAATTTGAATTTCAGTAAGGTAAGGGAGTTATAAACTTGGTACCCTGTGATAACATGTGTTGTTTGATATTTAATATGGATCAATTGTGTACTAAAATGGGAAAGAATTGAGGTTTAATACATGCTGGAAAATGGTTCGGATGAGTAGTTCTACTAGTCAGGTTTCGGTATTTTAGCCATATCTTGCTCTATAGGTATCCAAATTGGATGAATTTAAATTATTATTAAACTAGAAACTTACATATACAAATTTTATGAAGGCGCATAATTTTATTTCTGTCAGTAAGCATGTAAAAAGTCGGCTTGAAGTTGAGTATCTGGAATCTGTCACTGCTTGTGAACAATCTGTAGTCATTTAGGGATAACTTTCAAAATACTGAACCAAATTGCATAAAATTGGTGTTGGTAGAAACTTAAGACATAAAGGAACAAATGTTTAGAGAATTTTTGGCCTAAATCTTTCATTTTCATTGTCAAAATTACCGTGTAACATTGATCCGAAGGTTTGTTTTGGGAAGAGCTGGAAGAAGTTAGAAGAAAAAAAAGTAGAGCACGATGTTGTTTGACGGTTTTGAACATCCTTCATTCTTTTGGTTATAACTTCTTCTCTAGACATCCAATTGATATGGGAATTAAACCAATGGACTCTTAAGACATTAATATTCATTTTCACCAAAAATTAGGACTTTCTAAAATGGATTGATTGAAGAATTTAAGTTAGAAATATGACTGTACTGTATTGAAGTATGATAACTGGGATGGTTTTTGTGAATATACTTCAGTATTCTGATTATATCTTGATCTGTAATTTTCTAGATGGAGTGATTCTTGTTTTTAATTAAACTAGATTCATAAGGCTACAAATTGTCTGAAGTGATGGAATTCTAGTTCTGCCTCTAGGAATTTCAGAATCTGATTGGAAGTTGAGATAAGAATTTTGTTAAAGCTTAAGAATAGCCTAAAATCTTTTGCACATAACTTTCAGAATACTGACCCAAATTAGATAAACTTGGTATCATTGGAAATCTAAGACAAAGAGGGACAACTTTATAGAAGGAAGTATTACCTAATTACCTTACCTACCTGATGATAATAATTGAACAAAGTAGACCCAAAAGTTGGTTTTGAAATAAATCTGGATTGAGGAATTAAGTATGATTTCGCATGATTAAGAATGTGACAAGATTAAGGATAAGAAACCTAGAATTTGTCATAAACATGCATCATACATATTCAGTATAAATGCATGTGTATAATTGAATTTATAATTGTGCACAATAATGATATGTGTTTGTATTAAATGTTTTAGAGGAACCTATAGAGTGACTGATTCCAAATATTGCTGGGACGTCGAGGCAATAAGCAATAAGGGAGATTTTCTAAGTAATTTAGACAGTAAATTTTGTGAGTAACCTAAGATGGTCTCACCTTGTTTTGTTTTGTTTATTATTGAATTGAATTCGATATTGATGAATGTGTACTGATTCCAGACATGAAGGTCTGAGATATTGATTGATGAATGTGTTATTGAAGTGCTACTTGTATGTGAATATGACTAACTACTTGCTTTGCATGAAATGTATAAAATGAATTTGTTTTGTTTTAAAACTATTGAGTCCTAGTAGTGGGTAAATAGGCATGCCTAGAAGGGTCTGCAACTGCTTTTGTGACACTTTAGTGTCTGACATTCGGTGTCTTCTATTATTGACACTTTAGTGTTTTATGTTATTGTGACATAAGTCTCTTCCGTGAAATGATACCAATTATGGTGTCTTCTGTGTAAGTCTCATTACCCACTTCTGTTGATGGATTAACAATCATTTGATTGTGTATTCTGATATATTTTGGATTTTGAAATAAACAAAATGATGTTTTTAACTGAAGGGATTGTGCCTTCTTTGATACTCAGCTCTGTTAACTATGCAATTGTTCTGAAATTTAATATTTGCTTGTGCTATAACTTGATTTAGTATGATTAACTGTCAAATTATGCATAGTTTAGTTATTACTCACTAAGCTATTTGCTTAGAATGGTGGTTTGTGACGTGTAGGTTCTGAGCAACGTTTTTAAAGATTGGGACAAGATAACCGCAATGGCTGATAAAGTCTGAGTGTTGTTTTGAAAATAATGTAAAATATTTGGTTTGACTTTTAGACTTGTATCTGATATGTATATGTGAATTTGTTTGTAAGTTTGTAACAACAATACTTCAATTTGGTTTAGATTTTTCAACGAGTTTGTGTTACGTACTATGTAATTTAATGTATGTTTGCTTGAATTATTTACTGGAAGTTTTCGTATGCTTCAATTTGTTTATGTTGTTTTGTGTAGCATTCATATATCCTTCCAGGGGGTATGTGGGTATGACAATTTTTGGTATCAAAGCATGGTTTAGGAGATTCTGGTTTAACCAATGCTTAACTATTGATTATATTGAGTGTGCAACTTGTGTTTTGGCCTAATGCGGTGTCCTATGTTTTGTTTATAGAATTTATGATGGAAGAATCTCGCGACTCTGTTGACGAAGTTGCTAAGAGAAATCAACCCAAACAAACTCGTCCAGAAATGCCTGGACCCTAGGGGGTCAATCAAGGTGAAGTTGGGATGCCACCTCCTCCTCCAGCTTAGAGAGAGGCTCTGATTAAGCTGTCCTAGGATATGATGATGTTGCTGCATCGGATGACAGCACCTAAGGCTCCGATTGATCAGCTGAGGAAGTATGGAGCCAAGGAATTTACTATGACATCTCTGGAGGAATCTAAAAGGGCTAAGTTTTTTATTGAGAAGGTGAAAAGGGTACTGGATGAGATCGGTTGTCCAGCTGAGCAGATGGTACACCGTGATGTCTCCCTTCTGTAGGGAGTAGCTTATGAATGGTGGAAGTTCGTTATGAAGAGTCCTCAGCTGTCGGTACCTCTGATTTGGGATTTCTTTACCCAATAATTTAAAGCTAAGTATGTGACAGAGGCTTATAGAAAGGATAAATGGAAGTAATTTCTGAACTTGAAGTAGAGAAACTTATCAGTTGCTGAGTATGATCGAGAGTTCAACTGACTCAGTAAGTATGCCCCTAAATCTGTGCTTACTAAGGAGTTCCGATGTCACCAGTTTGAGGATGGATTGCATAATTCCATCAAGGAGCATCTGGCAGCAATTACATTGTTACAGCAAGTGACGTACCATCAGCTGGTACAGGCTGTAGTGAAAATTGAGAGACAGGATATGGTTAGGAGAGAAAGGAGTCAGAGAAAGGGTTTTGGTTGAGGAGGCTAGTCCTCGGGGAAACATAGACGGGAAGGTACTACTTCTGCACCAGAAAATACTCAGAGATTTGTGACATAAGTAAGGCGACAAAACTTTCCCTCTTTGGTTGTTTTTGGAAGGGGGTCATTTAGAGGCCAAAGTTTTGAACCCTCAGAGTGCCCTGATTGTTTTGTACATCATTGGGGTGTTTGCAGAAGGACTACGGGAGCCTGTTTTCACTATGGTAGTACTGAACATAAGATAGCCAGTTGCCCTGTCAACCAGGCTCAGACATCACAAGTCAGTCGAGAGGCCTTTCATGCATCTGCTGGGAATAGAGGACGTGGTAGAAGTGGATCTGGGCAAAATAGACCAAATTGGAGTTCCTAATCGGAAACAGTAGATCAACCAGTTGTGCCTACTGCTTCGACTTAAGCTTATGCATTGAAAGCTCATAAGGATCAGGATGCACCAGATGTCATTGTTGGTATTATTTCTCTCTTTGATTCTAAAATATATGCATTAATTGACCCTGGATCTACACACTCATATATCTGTGCTGGAGAAATATTTGACATGAAGATGTCTATACACCAGTTAGAATGTAACTTTCATATGACTAGTCCTCTGGGCAGTTAGCTAATCAGGTGTGTAAGAATTGTCCTATTATGATTCAAGGAACTGACTATGTAGCGGATTTGATTAAATTGTCATTTCATGAATTTGATTTGATTCTGGGTATGGATTGGTTATCTAAACATCGGGCAATAATTGATTGTAATGCTAAAACAGTTATGTTTAAGAGATCCGATCAGTCTGAGATAGTGTTGCATAATGTCCGCACTAGTTCCTTAGCTTATGTGGTATCTGCTATGCAAGCTAGAAAGCTACTCAGGAAGGGATGTGAAGCTTATCTAGCTTTTGTGCTTGATTCCCAGAAGGATGGTAGTAAGGATAAACTGTTTGACATTCCTGTAGTGAATGAATTTCTAGATGTATTTCCTAAGAAATTACCTAGACTCCCTCTTGAAAGAGATGTGGAGTTATCTATTAAAGTTATACCTGGCACTGCTCCTATATCCAGAGCATCATACAGAATGGCTTCTACTGAATTAAAGGAGTTAAAGGTGCAGTTACAAGAACTTCTGGATAAGGGGTTTATTAGACCTAATGTGTCATTGTGGGGAGCATCGATGTTCTTTGTTAAGAAGAAGGATGGCACACTACGGATGTTCATCAATTACAGGTAATTAAATAGAGTCACAGTGAAGAATAAGTATCCATTGCCAAGGATTGAAGACTTATTTGATCAATTAAAAGATGCAGGAGTGTTTTCAAAGATAGATCTATGATTGGGATATTATCAGCTTCGGGTAAAGGATGTGGATGTACCGAAGACGACATTTAGGACCCGTTATGGACATTATGAATTCCTAGTAATGCCATTCGGGTTAGCTAATGCTCCAGTAGCATTTACGGATCTGACGAATAGAGTGTTCAGGCCTTATTTGGACCAGTTTGTTATGGTGTTTATTGATGATATCCTGGTCTATTCTAGGAATGAACAGGATCATGCTGAGCATCTCCGAATTGTATTACAAACTCTGAGGGAAAGTGGTTGTATTCTAAGTTGAGTAAATGTGATTTCTGGCTTTGGGAGATATCATTTTTAGGGCATATTGTCTCTTCTGAAGGAATCAGAGTTGATCCTAATAAGATAGAAGCGGTTGTTAATTGGAAACCACCACGGAATGTAGCAGAAGTGAGAAGTTTTCTGGGTCTGGCTGGTTATTACCGTCAGTTTGTTAAGGGATTCTTCGTGATAGCATCCCCTTTAACTAAACTGTTACGGAAGGGAGTGAAGTATGAATGGTTTGATAGATGTTAAAGTAGCTTTAATCAGTTGAAAAGTATGCTTACTAAAGCTCCTGTATTAGTTCAACCTACTTCTGACAAGGAGTATGTTATGTATACCGATACATCTAGAATTTGTTTAGGTGGTGTTTTGATGCAGGAAGGCAAGGTAGTTGCTTATGCCTCTAGGAAACTAAAGACTCATGAACAGAATTACCTTACACATGATCTGGAACTTGCAGCAATAGTGTTTGCCTTAAAATTTTGGCGACACTGCCTGTATGGTGAAAGGTGTAGAATTTTCACAAATCATAAAAGTCTAAAGTATCTGTTTATCCATAAGGAACTGAATTTGAGATAATGACGTTGGTTAGAATTATTTAAAGACTATGATTGTATTGTGGACTACCATCCGAGTAAGGCTAATGTTGTAGCTGATGCCTTGAGTCGAAAGACCATCTCAGCATTATCACTTAAGCAGAATGGATGGAAACTAGGATCTGATGGATGGAAAGCAAGGCTTACTTTAAGACAGGAGATCTATGACGCCCAAAGAGCTAATGATAAGTTACAACAACTTATCTTGGCTACTCAACAAGGTAAACAGTCTGATTTTTCTGTGTAAGGTGATGGTGAATTATATTATAAGGATCAGCTGTGTCTGCCAGCTAATGATGAATTGAAGAAGAAGTTGTTGTTTGAGGCTCATAATACAGTATTCACTATGCATCTGGGTGGAAATAAGACTTATCAGGATTTGATGCAGTATTACTGGTGGGCAGGTATAAAACAGGATGTTGTGGATTATGTAGCAAAATGTCTAACATGCCAATAGGTTAAAGCTGAGCATCGGGTCCCATCTGGTTTGTTACATCCTATTTCTATTCCTCAATGGAAATGGGATAACATTACTATAGATTTTGTCACTGGACTACCTCTCACTTAAAGGAAGCATGATGCTATATGGGTGATTGTAGATAAGATCACCAAATATGCTCATTTTCTGATTGTTCATCTTGACTATTCTTTGGATAGGCTTGCAAATTTGTATGTAAATGAGATAGTAAGACTGTATGGTATACCATTGTCTATCATTTCAGATCATGATCCTCGATTTACTTTGAGATTCTGGAAAAGTTTACAAAAGGCTCTGGGAAGTTAGGTTAAGTTTAGTACTGCTTTCCATCCCCAGACAGATGGACAATCTGAACGAGTTATACAAATATTGGAAGATATGTTGCGAGGTCGTGTGTTAGAGTTTCCCAGGAGTTGGGATAACTATCTGATTCTGATGGAGTTTGCTTATAATAATAATTATCTGACGAGCATTAGCATGGCACCTTATGGAGTGTTGTATGGTAGGAAGTGTAGAACTCCGGTATACTAGACTGAGTTGAGTGAAAACAAGATGATCGGGCCAGAAATTGTGAAAGATACTGAAGAAAAGATTCAGATTATTCAACAAAGATTGAAAGCTGCCAATAATAGGCAGAAGTCTTATGCTGATCGAAAAAGGAAAGATATTAAGTATCAAGTGGGTGATAAGGTGTTTTTGAAAGTGTCACCATGGAAACACATACTTCAGTTTGGAAAGAAGGGTAAGCTTAGTTCGCGATTCATCAGTTCTTATGAAATTCTAAAAAGAATTGGACCAGTAGCTTATCAGTTGGCTTTTCCTGAAGAATTGGCCAAGTTACATAATGTGTTTTATGTTTCTATGCTAAGAAGATATCGATTTGATGTGACACATAAAATTCCAATGCAAGAAATTCAGGTACAACCGGATTTGTCGTATGAAGAAGGGTCGGTTTCTATCTTAGCCAGAGAAGTTAAAAAGCTCAAGAACAAGTCAATATCGTTGGTAAAAGTATTATGCCAACATCATGGACTTGAGGAAGCAACATGGGAACCTGGAAGAAACCATGAAAGCTTAGTATACTCAACTATTTTAATAGGTATGAATTTTGAGGACGAAATTATTTTAAGGGGAAAGAGTTGTAAGGCCCTAAAATAAACCCTAGTCGAAATAATATATGTTTATGAAAGTACATGTATGATAGGAGTTAGAATTTTGCTATGATTAGAATATGAAAGACATATGATTTGAATTTTTGGTCAAGTGGAAAATGGTTAGTGAATTGCAATTAATTGCTTTCATTAGAGAATTAAGGTATTTAAACTTACATTTGATCTAGGAACAGTTGTCAAGTGGCAAGTTAAGTTGGTACATAAAAATTAGAACGATTAACTTATGAGTTAGTGACATTTGGCATAGTTAAAGCATTGACAAATGGCAGCACTAAGTGTGCGACATATGACCTAATGTATCATTGATACATGGTAGCTCCTTTAAGAGACACGTGAAGCTCATGCGTGAAGACATATGTTGCTCCAATTCCATGATACCTAGCTTTGGACGTGGTAAATTCTGCTGGAGTAAGTCTTCATTTTAGTCTCTTCTCTCCACCGAAATTTCATTCTCCTAATTCCCCTCTCAACTTTTGGACCTTTGCTGAAGCTTGGATCATCATCTCTGTAAGTTATTTCATCAAGAAGTAGGTCATGTAACTTTATGTAATACTATCTTGTTGGTGTTGAACGTTACACCTTAAACTTAGGTATGTGCTGGATGTTTGGAAGCTTGGTTTAGCTGGATTATTGGAGTTAAATTTGAAATTTAGTAAGGTAAGGGAATTATAAACTTGGTATCCTGTGATAACATGTGTTGTTTGATATTTGATATGGATCTATTGTGTACTAAAATGGGAAAGAATTGAGGTTTGATACATACTGGAAACTGGTTTGGATGAGTAGTTCTACTGGACAGGTTTCGGTATTGAGGTTTGATACATGCTGGAAACTGGTTCGGATGAGTAGTTCTACTGGATAGGTTTCGGTATTTTAGCCATATCTTGCTCTGTAGGTATCCAAATTGGATGAATTTGAATTCTCATTAAACTATAAACTTACATATACAACTTTCATGAAGGCGTCGAATTTTATTTCTATCAATAAGTGGGTCAAAAGTTGACTTGAAGTTGAATATCTGGAATCTGTCACCGTTTGTGAATAGTCTGTAGTCACTTAGGAATAACTTTCTAAATACTGAACTAAATTGCATAAAATTGGTGTCAGTAGAAACTTGAGACATAAAGGAACAAATGTTTAGAAGAATTTTTGGCCTAAATCTTTCATTTTCATTGTCAAAATGACCGTGTAACATTGACCCAAAGGTTTGTTTTGGGAAGGGCTGGAAGAAGTTGGAAAAAAAAAGGTAGTGCACAATGCTGTTTGACAGTTTTAAACATCCTTCATTCTTTTAGTTATAACTTCTTCTCTAGACATCCAATTGACATGGGAATTGAACCAATGGACTCTTAAGACCTTAATATTCATCTCCGCCAAAAATTAAGGCTTTTTGAAATGGATTGATCGAAGAATTTAAGTTAGAAATATGACTGTACTGTATTGAAGAATGATAACTGGGATGGTTTTACTGAATATACTTCAATATTCTAATTATATCTTGATCTGTAGTTTTTTAGAAGGAGTGGTTCTTGTTTTTAATTAAACTAGATTCATAAGGCTACAAATTTTCTGAAGTGATGGAATTTTAATTCTGCCTCTAGGAATTTCAGAATATGATTGGAAGTTGAGATAAGAATTTTGTTGAAGCTTAAGAACAGTCTGAAATCTTTTACACATAACTTTCAGTATACTTACCCAAATTGGGTAAACTTGGTATCATTGGAAACCTAAGACAAATAGGGACAACATTTTAGAAGGAAGTATTACCTAATTACCTTACCCACTTGATGATAATAATTGAACAAAGTGGACTCGAAAGTTGGTTGTGAAATAAATCTGGATTGAGGAATTGAGTATGATTTTGCATGATTGAGAATGTGACAAAATTAAGGATAACAAACCAAGAATTTGTCATAAACATGCATCATACATATTCAGTATACATGCATGTGCACAATTGAATTTATAATTGTGCACAATAATGATATGTATTTGTATTAAATGTTTTAGAGGAGCCCATCGAGTGACCGATTCCAGATATTGTCGAGGCAATAAGCAATAAGGGAGATTTTGTAAGTAATTTAAACGGTAAATTTTGTGAGAAACCTAATATGGTCTCACCTTGATTTGTTTTGTTTATTATTAAATTGAATTTGATATTGATGCATGTGTACTGATTCTGGACATGAAGGTCCGAGGTACTAATTGACGAATGTAATATTGAAGTGCTACTTGCATATGAATATGACTGACTACTTGCTTTGCATGAAATGTCTAAAATGACTTTGTTTTGTTTTAAAACTGTTAAGTCCTAGTTGTGGGTAAATGGGCATGCCTAGAAGGGTTTGCAATTGCTTCTGTGACACTTCAGTATCTGACACTTCGTTTTCTTCTGTTATTAACACTTCGGTGTCTTCTGTTATTGTGACATAAGTCTCTTTCGTGATATGATACCAATTATGGTATGTTCTGTATAAGTCACGTTACCCACTTCTGTTGATAGATTAGCAATCATCAAATTATGTATTCTGATATATGTTGGATTTTGAAATAAACAAATTGATGTTTTGAACTGAAGGGATTGTGCCTTTTTTTTATACTCAATTCTGTTAACCATGCAACTGTTCTGAAATTTAATATCTACTTATGCTATAACTTGATTTAGAATGATTAATTGTCAAATTATGCATAGTTTAGTTATTGCTCACTAAGCTATATGCTTAGCACGGTGGATTTGCCCTAAGTAGGTTCTGAGCGATGTTTCTAAAGATTGGGATAAGACAACCACAATGGCCGATGAAGTCTGAGTGTTGTTTTGAAAATAATGTAAAATATTCGGTTTGACTTTTGGGCTTGTATCTGATATGTATATGTGAATTTGTTTGTAAGTTTGTAACAACAATACTTCAGTTTAGTTTAGATTTTTCAGTGAGTTTGTGTTACGTACTATGTAATTTAATGTATGTTTGCCTTAATTGTTCAGTTTTTTCAATTTAATGTAGTTCAAATTTTTCAGTTTAGTTTTCGTATGCTTTAATTTGTTTGTGTTGTTTTGTTGGGACCCGATCCGGAAACCGGATCCCAACTGATGAAAAACGGAGGAACATCGAAAGAATCGGAAGCGAAGTAAACGAATCGAAGCAAATCGAATCGCTTAAACGAAGCGAACACAAACATCCGTTTCGAACATGAAGCATAGCAAACTCATCGCGTTGGAAACCTTACGACATTTCAAATCCGGTATA
>JAOSBN010133788.1:0-28184 GCA_027563595.1 Erythroxylum suave
TCCTTCCCTCGTGAGATGCGCGTCCAGATGTCACGTAGGACGTCGGGCACGCGACTCACCTGGGAGGGGTTCCAACAGCTACTCCCACTGATTCTACTGAAACATAGGAACCATCTACTATCTTGACTTGAAACTGGCCTTTAGGTACTCTTCTCCTTTGCTGGAACCCCTGCAACGAATTGTAAACATGGTTAATGTCGAAGATGATACTACATTAGCTTCGAGCCCATGAACCTTGATATTAAATATCTCTCCGTGCTTTGGAGGGCATTCATCAACTCACTCAAGGTGTAATCCTTGCTGTTGAGCCCGTAATCTAACTTAAACTGCTGAAAAGAAGATTTTAAGCTATTGATGATCATAATCATCTGTGTATCAGCATCTATATCTGCGCCAAGCATCTCAGCCTCAGTGACCACAGAGATTACCTTTATCATGTAATCCCGTACCAATTCACCAGGTTTCTGTTTGAGATTATGAAAGGTTTGGATAGCTTTCACTCTTGCAGACCTAGTCCTCACACCAAACATCTCATGTAGGTGACAAACCATTAAACTAGCAGTTTTCATATAAGCAATTTGCTTTTGCAACATGCTGCTGATAAAAGCTAGAGTATAATACTTAGTAGTCTTCTTACCATTCTACCAACGCTAATGTTATTAGAATATCTCAAGTGTTGAGTCTCCACCTGGAGGTGTAGGCTCGTTTTCAGTTATCACCCATGAAATATGTTCATATTCAAGAACAATGTCAAGGTTACGTCTCCATTCATTAAAATTGTTTCTATTTTCGAATTTGTTATTTGTTAAGAGCAGGGTGAGTGGATTCATTTTATGGTTGATAATGTCTAAAAATACAAATTATTAAAACATGAGAATACTAGTCAACAAAATTGGAACTTTGTATAAAATCATGGTGCATGTATGCATGATGATAGTTTTAACATAACTTAAAAAATTAAAACATCATATGAAGGTTATTTTTCTTACCTATAACATACTAAGTGATGGTAGGCCATCTTATCTATTAAAAGAAAAACTGGGACCCTCCCACTTAAAAACTACTAAGCACCTGATGCCCAACTTTTTGAGAAGCATCATAATTTGGTCCATACTTTTACCGAAAGAGCTACGATGGGCAGTTTATTGATAAAAATTGTTGAGTGTTTAACCATTTGATTCGTTCACTAACGATACTTGCAAACCATGCCTCAGTGGGAGGTCACATTTACTACCAATAAGTGGATTTATCCTTAAGGAGACCCAAACTATGCAAGATCTAGGATTCATGCCCTCTAATGGGGAATAACACTTCACCACATGCAAATGGGCCATCATTTGGAGACCGTGGACTCTCACATCAGCATCCTTTCCCACTCAATCTTTTTAGGTTTTAAGTTTTAAATACAATCTTGTCTAAATGCAATTTATTATCCTTCCTATATTGTTTCATTATATATCTCATACATAATGAATGCATGGCAAGGCCTAGGGTTGGCAATTTTCTAAATCACATATAATCACATAATATCATATATTATTTGCAGTCATTTCTCCATTCATCATATGAACTAATTAAGCAACTTTAGATTGTACATCCTCAAAACCTAAAAATAATTACAAGCCTTTTAGGCCCAAAAAATTCTTCATTAAGTTGGATCTTCCGCTTCAAACTCTTCGCTCACATGATCTGGCCCATTCGGTAAATAAAATGTAATGGCATTTATAAAAACCGAATTTTGTCAATTTGAAAAAAAATTCCAGCACCAGATTTTCATAAAACCGAATCTTTGTCATGACAAAAAATTCCAGCACTTGTTTTCATTAAAACCGAAACTCCTTCCATTAAAACAAAAAAAAAACAGCACTTAGTATTTTATCAAAACCAAAACTTGATTCCTTGAAACAAAAATCCAGCACTTGTTTTTACATTAAAAACCGAAACTAGATTCATTGAAACAAAATTCCAGCATCTTTGTTTTCACAAAAATGAAACTATGCCAATACACAAAAAGATACATCGAAAGCTTTACCTCTCCATTTCTTCAATCCATGCTTCACCATTACATCAATTTGTACATTACAAAATTAAAGAAAACAGAAAAATGAAGCCAAGGAGGAAACACGGTGATGATAGACTACCCTCCTTATTACAACCAAATAAAGAAATCTTACATGGTAAATTTAACTTCTATGGACATCCAAAAGAGCAACACATACACCATGTATATTTATATCACATAAAAATACGTGGCATGCAAAAAATGGTTGCCAACCCATGCACCAACCATATAGGAACTGAAATGATGCATTAGAGCCAGGCTCTGATACCAATTGTTCGATCGGGAAAAGAAAGCATGCCATATTTGCAGAACTGGTAGATTTCAAAACTTTTTAGAAATTTTATTTGCATTGGAAGCAATATATCCAAATTATCATGCCAATGTATACATGATTTCGTATAAGGATAACAATAAACATAAACAAGATAGTGATATTAGCGACTCCTTCGCTACAGCTTTAATTTCTCGCTACACTATTCTCTCATTCTTCTTGTATCCAAAGCCTTTTCTTTTGAATCCTTTTCTTTGTCGATTTATCCTCTCCTTGTTGTTGTATCCTCAACCAATTTGATTTACCTCTTGTTCTTCCAGGACAACTTGGTAAACAGAATCCTTTGATGGGAAAGGAGAAGAAATGTTTAGAGGAGATTTTTCTTAGAAGAAATAAACCAAAAATGAGACTCTTTTCTTACAAATTTCAGCTCAGGCATGCATGAAAGGAGAGATAGAGTCAAACCATGCAAGAACACCTTCTTACACCCTTAATTTCGGTTATGCATGGAATGGAAGAAGAGTATAGCATCCAATGCATCACTTCTTACTTTAATCAATCCTAAAGTAGCCAATAAATGAGACTCTTCTCATTTATCTTTAAGATGGCTATATGAAAAGACTATTAACCTAAATATGACCTACCAATTTGGGTTTTGGAAGATGGAAGAAGGAAGATAGTCCATCCAATGCACATCTTTCTTCTTTAATCCAATGAATGCTAATAAGTTATGTGCTAACATTAAAAGATAACCATTAAATCATTTAATGGTAAGTTCATAACTCCATTTAATGATGATAAACCATACTAAAGACCATCTTTATTTGGCAATTTAATGTCAATTGTGCAGCTGCACAATCATTCAATTAAAACAAAAATTGTTATTCCTTTCTTTAAAAGATTTGTTTTAATATAATTAAACTAATCAGTTACATTAAACCAAAGTCTAACCCATTTCTAAATGAACATTTGGGCTTCTAATTAACCATTAATTAGTGCAAACCCAACATTCAATTATGGGCTTCTAAAACCTCCATTTATATTTCCTACTTAGCCTGATAACCTTCCTTGAAGCCAAGTGGGGAATCTTATTGGAATTTGATAATTCAACCTCCAATAAGCCTAGAATTAATTTAATCTCATTAGAATTAATTCTAGCTTGTTAACTAATGTCATTCCACTAAAGAAAATTAGTTGAACCCTTAAACTATTAAATATTATGAGAACACATATTTTATGTCTAATTGCAAAACCTATTTAGAACCTTATTATAGCCATCTACACATCAAAGGGTAAAATTACCGTTTTGCCCTTATGTTGGCTTTTCCTTCTAGATCTCTCGTTTTACTTTATATGATGATTAACATACAAGATCTCATCTTAGTTTTAAGACTCGATGAGTAACTAATCCGTCAAACTACTAGCGTCAGTTTAATCACCAAATCTCCTTAAAACATCTAAAAGTGAACTATAAACTCTTTATTTGAGTGAATGTTCCCTGATACGTGTTTCAATTAATAATTCCAACATGCAACCACTGGATTAATACTCTGCAAAAATCCATTCTGATTATATCAAGAATTATAATGAACGAGTTCACCTCTCATCAAGATTGTGGTTCATAATAAGTGAATGCTTAAGTTGTATGTTTTATGATTAAAGTACGACCCACTTTATTCTTGAAAATATACTTGATTCTAGATTCATTTAATAATGCAATTACGATAGTCAACTACTATCATGATATAAAACTCATCATTCCCTTAAAGGAAACTCCTCTACTTACACGGAGATAAATCACAACACTATAGTCTAAACCATAATCAAGCAACAAACATGATTTTTCAATTGTGAATCCATTAATTTAGATTCTAATAATATACATGTTTTCCATACATCTCTATGTATATGTATATTACTTAACAAAGAATCTTGGTAACTTATGACGAGATATATAATGCTCATTAAAAGCAAACTCTTTTATTTTATTAATAATAAATATTTCCATTACAAAACTGCAACTGAGGAAGATTATGGTACATGTAAATACACTTGCTTTCCAGGGCACTATATTTATATAACTCCAACATAATGTTCCCAAAGATCAATTAAAAGATGTTAGAGGCCCAATGACAAGAGCTAGGGCCAAAGCAATGAAGCAAGCATTGAATTGTATTATCTAGGATCTTCAGGAGATAGAGCCCATGTTGTTTTGTCAAATTTCATCTTATAATGGTCCAAGAGGCTTTTTCTTACTCCTTTATTCCCAACATCTTTCCTATTGCTTGAACTTGAATTGCAAGAACCTTCCTATTTTTTTTTGCTTGGAACATGCTTACTTTCCTATTTGCTTCACTTTCTTATTTCAATTACTTTCCTATTTTAGCCTTAAGTTTCCTAGTTTATTTCTTGCCTCATTCATCTTTCTTTTACTTCAAATTTGTGACATTCCTTGAGGTAATCACTTCCTTAATTTATTCTTTATACTATTTTTCCTTTAATTTGTTTCCAATTTTCTCCACTTTCCCATCATTTTTCTTTCCTAATACTCTTGAGTACTAATTTCCTTTTTTTCTTGTTTTTAAAGTTGTTGAGTCCTCCTATCCCTTCAAGTTCCCTTCCTTTTGCATATTTGTCACCTATACTTCTTCTTTATTTTTCACACCCTATTTCCCCTTTTGATTCTTTGAAAATTTTATTTTAAGATTGTAGTTTTGGCTACGACTTGGTTTGACTGCTTCTATTTGATTATGTCTTGTTTCGAATAAGGATACTATAGAAAGCAAGTTGAGTGGTAAAAGGCAAGAGTATTTGCATCATAGAAAAAGCCAATTTTTGTGTGATACATAAGTTGTTTAGCATCTGTTGAGTGTATACACATGAGGTTGAATGGTGAGGTCTATATTTTTTTCCACTAACATTTTGCTGTTCATAAATGTCTCGAGAAGATGAATCACATGAACATGATCTCAAAGTCTTTATGAATGCTGTGCAAAATCAATTCTGAAGGTTAAATATTAGGTTAGATGACATACAATCCACATCAAACTCCAAAAAGGTCTTAGAAAGACATTCCATAAAAAAGATGAAGATGTGCAATCTAAGGATGAAGGCCTAGACATTAGGAGAGGCAAACAAGCTCATTATCGTAATGAGCTTCAAAACATAAAATTGAAAATCCTTTCTTTTCAAGAAAAAAATGATCCTAAATTGTATTTAGAGTGGGAGAGGAAAATAGAACATGTATTTAAGTGTCACACATATAGTGAAGAGACAAAGATAAAACTTGCTACTATTGAATTTTGTGACTATGCTAGTATTTGGTGGGATCTATTGCAAGTAAATTGAAGGTCGAATAATGAAAGACCAATTCGCATATGGCAAGAAATAAAATCCATCATGACAAAGTGCTTTGTTTCAAGTCATTACTATCGAGACTTGTTCAAGCAACTGCAAAGATTGAGGCAAGGATCTATGAGTATTGAAGAGTACCACCAATAGAAGGAGTTCATCATGATTAGGGCCAATGTTGAGGAAGACATGGAAGCTACCATAAGAAGATTTCTTGATGGTTTGTGCCCTGAAGTTGTTTCCATTGTAGAGCTGCAAAATTTCCTTGACATGGATGAGTTGTTGCGAAAGGCCATCATGGTACAAAAGCAATTAAAGATCCAAAATGGTGCTGGATCGGGTTCCTGGAAGAAAAGCTTGAAGGAGTCCAAAAATTTCTTCAAATCCAAAGCATACATGAAGCTAAAGGAGGACAGTAAGCTTAAATTCTCTACTCCATATCTTATGTGTAGAAATGACTCTAAGCCCTCTTCTTCTTCTAATCCTCCTTATAAAGTTAAGTGCATTAAATTTCAAGGTTTTGGTCATATTACTTCACAATGCCTTAACAAAAGAATTATGATTTTGCTTGAGAATGGTGATGCTACTAGTGAAAGTAGTGATAGTTATGATTTTGATGATGTGCCTCCATTAATGGAAGCTTCCGATGTTGATTATGATGCTAAGGTTAGTGAAGCCCTTATGGCTAGGTGTGCTCTTAATATCCAACCAAAAGATCTTGAAGAAAAGCAACGTGAGCACATCTTTTGCATAAGATGTCTCATTAATGGTAAAGTTTGTAACACGATCATAGATAGTGGAAGTTGTACCAATGTCACTAGCACTTTAATTGTTGATAAGCTTAATTTGTCTATTTTGAAACATCCTAGACTGTATAAATTGCAATGGCTAAATGATTGTGGTGAGGTGAAGGTCATCAAACAAGTGATGGTTGCATTTTCTATTGGCAAGTGTCATGACGAGATTTTATGTGATATTGCATCTATGTATGCTAGACATGTTTTGCTTGGTAGGCCTTGGCAATTTGATAGGAAAGTTAAGCATGATGGATACCAAAATTTCTATTCTTTTCCTTTCTATGGTAAAAATATTGTGCTGAAACCTCTTAGGACCATTCAAGCTTATGAGAATCAAGTGAGAATTGAGAAATAATTCAAATTGATAGCAAAAGAAAAGAAAGAGAGAGAGGTCGAAAAGAAAGAAAAAGAGAGAGAAGATAAAACGAGTGAGAAAAATAAAGAAAAGAGAGTAACTTTATTTGCTAGAAAAAGCTAGATCAAGAAAGCTTTAAAATGTGAAGAATCTTATATACTTTTATATAAAGATGTTTTCTTAACTATTAATGAGTTTGATCCATCTTAGTCATGTAGTGTTTTGTCTTTGTTGTAGGATTTCAATGACTTATTTCTGGAGGACATTCCTGATGGATTGCCCCCTTTTGAGAGAAATTGAGCACCATGTAGACTTCCTTCCTAGAGCTTCAATTCCAAAAAGACTTGCGTATAGAGCTAATCCGGAAGAAACTAAGGAGATCTAAAGACAAGTTGAAGAGCTTATGAAAAAATGCTTTGTGAGAGAAAGCTTGAGCCTATGTGTTGTGCAGATTATACTTGTTCATAAGAAAGATGGCAAATGCAGAATGTGTGTTGATTGCAAAGCCATCAATAGAATCATGGTGAAATATCATTACCCTATCCCTTGTTTAGATGATATGCTTGATGAGTTACATGGTGCTTGTATATTTTCTAAAATTGATCTTAGATTTGGGTGTCATCCAATTAGCATGAAAAAGGGTGATGAGTGTAAAATTGATTTCAAAACTAGGTTTGAGTTGTATGAGTGGCTAGTTATGCCTTTTGGCTTGACTAACCTAGTACTTTCACTATTAGAAAGTATGTGGTTGTTTATTTTGATTACATTCTAATGTATTCCAAGAGTTTAAATGATCATGTGAAACATTTGCATGATATTTTTGGAATTTTAAAAGAGAATAAGCTTTATGCCCATTTAGAAAAATGTTCCTTTTGTATGGATTCTATTGTGTTTCTTGGTTTTATTGTAAGTGCTAAAGGATTTCAAGTTGATGAAGAGAAAGTGAAGGCAATTAGAGAATGGTCAACACCCAAGAATGCAAATGAAGTTCAAAGCTTCCATGGCTTGGTAAGCTTCTATTGTAGATTTGTTAATGACTTCTTTACTATTGTTGCCCCTTTAAATGAATTGTTAAAAAAGGATGTGATTTTTAAATGGCGTGATTCATAAGATGTTGCTTTTAAGACCTTGAAAGATACCAATGCTCCTTTTCTTAGACCTTGAAAGATACCAATGCTCCTTTTCTTACTCTTCCTAATTTTTCTAAAGTTTTTAAGGGTGAATGTTATGCTTATGGAATAGGCATTGGTGTTGTTCTATTGCAGGATTCTAAACCCATTTCTTATTTTAGTGAAAAACTAAATGGTGTTGCTTTAAATTACTCTACTTATCATAAAGAGCTGTATGCTTTAAAAAGGTCTTTAGAAACTTGGCAACATTACTTGTGGCAAAAAGAATTTATCATTCATTCTGATCATGAAAGTTTGAAACTTCTAAAGTCTCAAGGTAAATTAGACAAGAGACATGATAGGTGGTAGGAATTTATTGAAACTTTTCCTTATGTTATTAAATATAAATAAGGGAAAGAAAACATTTTGCTGATGCTCTTTCTAGGAGACACTCTCTTCTTACCTCTATGTATGCTATATTACATGGTTTTGAGATGTTGAAAGGCATGTATGAATCTAATTGTGACTTTGTAGAAAATTGGAAATCTTATGAAAAACATGGCATTGGTAATTTGTATAGATTTAATGGATTTCTATACAAAAAAGATAAACTTTGCATTCTATCTTGCTCTATACATGAATTACTTATTAGAGAGACACATGGTGGTGGATTGATGGGTCACTTTGGTGTTGAAAAAACTTTAAATCTTTTACATGAACATTTTTATTGGCCTAACTGAGAAAGGATGTCGTTTCTATTTGTGTTAAATGTACTACTTGTAGGCATGCAAAATCTAAGGTTCAATCATATGGTTTATATTCTCCCTTACTTGTCCCCTCTCATCCTTGGGTGGATATATCTATGGACTTTGTGCTTGGATTGCCTAGGTCATCTAGTGGAAAGTGTAACGTCTTTATGTTGGATGATCGATTTTGCAAGATGGCTCATTTATTTCTTGTTCTAAAACCAATGATGCTATTCATGTTACTGACTTTTTCTTTAAAGAGGTTGTAAGATTGCATGGGTTGCCAAAGACTATTATGAGTGATAAAGATGTGAAATTTCTTAATCACATTTGGAGAACTCTATATAATAAACTTAGAACTAAACTTTTGTCTTCTACCACTGCACATCCTCAAACGAATGGTCAAACTAAAGCAGTAAATAGAACTTTGACCATATTATTGTGCGCGATCATCCAAAAGAACTTGAAGAATTAGGAAAAGTCTTTTCTACATATTGAGTTTGCTTATAATCATGCTATTCATTCTTCTACTCAATTTTCTCCTTTTTGAGATTGTTTATAGACTTAATCCTTTGACTCCTTTGGAAATTCATCCATTGCCTTCTTGTTGGACCCTAAACTTAAGCATAATTGTGACTTAATAAGCCACAAACTCACTTCTCTTATTAGTCAAAACCGTAACTTCTTATATTTATTTACATGTGTTTGTATGTATTAAATAGAATTGTTAGAATTTAGTTAAGAAGTAAGAAGGCATTAAATTAAATAGGGAAGGGTAAGCTTGGAAAGATTAAAAGTTATCTTCAAATAACTAAGAAAAGAAATGAGAAAGAAGAAGAGAGACATGTTAGAGAAGTAAGTAAGAAAGAAAGAAACATGTAAAAGGAACTAGAAGAAGAGAAGGAGAAAACAAACTAAAAGAAAAGAAGAAGGAAAGAAAGAAAAAGGAGAAAGAAGATGATTCAACTGAGTTTAGGTAGCCTTTATCTTTTCTTCTTACTTTGGTAGGAGAAGAACTAGAGAAAATGAGTTTTAAGTGCTGGAAATAAAGGGAGAAAGGATAGGATCAAGAAGCCTATTTTTTATTTTCATGGATATTCAACTGGATCTTAGTTATTCTAGCTTAGATAAACCATGAGTAAATTAAGTGTAATCTTAATTTTGGACATTAAAGATTTATGAGTTGTCTATTTGTATATTAGTTTAAACAAAAGTTTGGTTGTTTGAAGGAAACCAAGAAAATCCAAGGCAAAAGCAAGAGTAAAGGAAAACTTAAGTTTGGATTTACTATTATAGATGGGTAATATGTTTATAGTTATTATGTGATGGGCTAAATTCTTACATGGTTGTATGTTTACTTGCTTGACTTTGGATTATTATGATTGTTGGAAAATGCTCTATGATTATTTTCATGTTATGCCTTGTAATATGTGACGGCATTTTGTATTAATGAAAAGAGGAAAAAGCATGAAAGTATGAACATATGATGAAATGAAGTGAGCATTGAAACTTGTTTGTGTTTAGGAAAGAGAGATACCATTTTGTTCAACACGTGCACGTTAACTTAAAGCCTTCTCCCAGCTGCCCGCTTGTGGCACATGAGCTCCAAAGAAACAGACTCAATTTGTTTATGGTGTAACCTTCAGTTTCTCCATCTTGTCTAACGGGATTCTCTCAAGTCATTATGTTTGTGCATTTCATCTTAATTTGTTGAGCATAACACATAATTGACTTTTATGTTTGACGATTAAATTTACATGATATGATTTATGTGATAACATATTTTGACTATGAGTTTCTTTTAGATAGAAATGTGGAATATATATATATGCTTGACTGTGTGTGGCCTTTTACCAATGGCTATAAGCGTATTAGCCACTCAGCTTTGCAGCTCACTATATTATTTTCCACTCCTCAGGTGCAAAACAAACAGATAATTAATCCTTGCAAGCATTGGCAAACTCCAAGTTATCTATCTTTTGTAACTAAGTTTGTTTGAATACTTTTGGGTAGCTTTATAAGCATATCAAGCATGAGCATTCATATATGTTTTGTATTATTCTACTGATGTGGCATTTGATATGTAATTAAAGTTATCTACTAACTCTTACTTTCATTGCTAACTCTACTTTGATTAAGCAATGAAAGTAAGAGTTTAAGAATTTCCCTTGTGTACATATTCAGAATTTTCATTTTTGTTGGGTTGTTAAATGTGTTGGAAATAAAATTGTATGTTGTTAGATGGCCCTAGATAGTTTTGAAACAAATTTTTATGTTGGGAGTCAAGTATGTACAATTAGTGCTTATTGGATTCTAGTCTTTTGGAATATATAAAAGCTTATAACAGGCAAAGAAGAAAAAGGGAGATAGAATTAGTGACTCTTACTTCCATGAATAAACTATATTAATCTTGGCAAAATTGGATAAAATGATCTGTAAAAAAAATTGTAGTTTGTCCTTTTAGCTTTCTAATGGTATAAAGTTTGTAATTTTTGGACTTCGAACGAAAGAGATATAGCCTTTACATGATAACATCATTGGTGTTGGTAGAGGTTGTAGCACTATCCCGAAATTAGAATTTATATCCTGATTTCAATGATTAAACTGTATTGATGTAGGTTGAATTAGACAAAGTTGTCTTATAAAAGTTGTAGGCTATCCTCTTACCTTTCTAATGGTGAAAAGTTTGAAATTTTTTAACATCAAAATTGAGAGATGTGATTTTTACAAGTTGGAGTGCACATCAAGGGTGCACGATTGTGCACTAGCACGTTCATGACAGAGCCCTTACCCATCAGGAGTGCACAATTATGCACTGGCCCTTCACTCACGAGAGTTCATGATCATGTACAAGAATGATTGTGCCTAACCCTTCATTCATGGGAGTTTGCACGATCGTGCTTGTGCATGATCATGACAAATTTAAGTCATGACTGTGACTGAAAAAGTCATAGCTGTGACTTCTCTCATGAAGCATGGTCGTGACTTCTTTTATTTTGCCAAATTGTGACATTGTTATTTTTATTTTTGTTAAAGTTACCCAAGCCCACCCAAGCCTCATGTATTGTAACCATGAATTAACTTGCGAGACCCGGGTCCAACATGTTTTGTTGGACCCCACACCCCACCCGTAGGTGTTTGGGGGTGATACCCCGGCGTGTGTTTGTGGGTGATACCACGGCATCCAACCTTAATCAGTATTGTCCTCTTTGCGAATCGAACTCGTGACCCCTCAAGGTTTTGTTATTTCTAAGAACCCCTCAAGGTTTTGTTGTTTCTAAGAACAAGCCAACACAAATATCAAGTTAATGCATATATCATGACTATTTTTCATTGTGCATATGTGCAAACTCACGATTGGCACAATCACTCAAAGATAAGTAAAGATGAAAATGAATTTTCCTCATGATTTTCACTCATTTCTCTCAAGTGTTTAAGGGTTGGTGTTTTGCTCAAACTTCTTATAGGAAACTACACTACTATAGGTTTGCTAATACACCAATTCTCCTCTACAATGATTGGATGCATGAATAGATAAAAAGGACTTGTTTAGGGCTATAATGTGGTAAAGGTCAAGGTGGGTCAAAAGAAAGGGTAAGACGGACATTAGTAAAGTAAAAAGTGGATAAAATTGGGATAATCAAAACATACTCCGAGTTGTACCAATATAACTAACATTCTGCACTTATTGATGTTTCTCACTTGTTCTTCGTTTTTCTTTTCTTTTCATTTTTTCATTTTTATTTTTTTTCATACATGGAAGTACTATGAATCAAAACTAGCACTCTATACAATGTAGTCCCCAAGAAGAAATATACTTAACTTGTTTCGGTAAAAATTTCACATAATCCTAACTAATGTTTTACTTAATACTCTACTAAACTTGTGAAAAGTGTAGGATAATGGGGTTTAAAGTTTTAAAATTTTGGGTATTTTCACAAACAAAAGGTTAAGGCTTAATGGGGGCAGCAAAGGAAGATCAATGGGTAGGTCATTTAAGCCAAAGGTTAACACAAAAAGGGTCTAGATCATCTCTGTTAAGCATGCATCTAGTAGAGTCAAATTGATTCAAAGCAAGTTTTGATGGTAGTACCCTATGGAAGTAACACTCAAGAAAGAAATGAAATGACTATAGATGGAGTCATATGGCTCAATCCTCACTTTAGCTAAAATGAAAACTCATTAAGCATTTCTACACTACCTCATTGTTCAAATGTCGATTTGTGACTAAGCTTATGTAACTAACTACTTTTCATCACTTTATATGGTTCACTTTCTATTCAAGTAGCCTAATCTGATTTCAAGCATGCATTCAGTCTAATTCCAACTAACATAACAGAACCTCATGGCAATATTTATTAGAGTGACTCAAATGCGGTTCCAGTGCTATGACAGAGCATCGTTGCTGACACAAAGCACCATTACTGACACAAAGTACATATAATATGCCTAAACATGCATCCTATTCAACACAATTTTAAAAAAATGCAAATGAGAAATTTGACATCACCTCCCCACACTTAAATATCACATTGTCCTCAATGTGACAAGTTAACCCCTAAGTGTGTGAAAGTGGCATTAAACTAAATAAAAATGAAAACAATGCAAATAAAAGAAATTGAAACAAGCAAATGATATTAAACCAAACAAAAGAAAATGAATTCAAACCAAAATTAAAAGAAATTAAAACTGAACAAAATACATAGCACACACAATTGATAAGAAATCAAATGCACATGTAATGAAATGCAAGCACATATAAGAATCAACAAAATTTAAAAGTGTAAGGGTAAGAAAAGCTTATTCTGATGATGATGGCGATGGCGATGGCGATGGCGATAGTGATGGTGTAAGAGCTTCAAAATTTTTCCTCCAATAAAAGTTGAGGAACCTTTACTTCAAACTACGCTACTCCTTGTGTACTGTCTGCATTTGTGTTTTGAGCTCATTTAATTGAGATGGCATCCATTTTTTGTTTGAGGCTATTTCTTCAAGGGTTTGTTGGAGTTGGTTAATCTTCGCTGCTGCGCTTGGTTTTGCTGCTACTAGTTTGTCCTCTGGATCCTGAGCTGGTCGAGATGTGGAAGATTTGAACGTTGTTTTATTGATGCTTCTCCTATTTCTCACTGTAGCACGCATCTGAGGGTTATAGATTTCCATAGAATAAACCTCCATAATCTCGAGAAGCCTAAAAAATGATATTTCAAACATAATGTATGGCATTGTACGCACCTCTTCCAAACTGTGGTTATAGAAACGAGCTAAAACAGTAACAATATGCCCCATTCCAAAGTATGAACTCTTTTTATTGACAACACTAACGATTGATCTAAAAATTCTAAAGGATGTGTTGTTTCTAACCTTCCAATCCATGCATCATAAGAAGAAAGGTTCTTTGGCCGAATATTTGCTACTTTTAGTTTTATTGAATACAGCTAAACACATGAATTTATGCAACAACAAATGTTCAGCACTACGTATTAAAGCATTTGGTGCATTGCGTGAATCAAAACTTTCTTCCCCCGTTAAAATTTTCCAATAGGTATCCACGTCAAAATCAATATGATCATCTAAAACTTTTGTGTTTTAGAAAATGAAAAGATGATACATGACATTACAATCCAGTTTTTACACATCCCTGAATAATCTAAACCAAAAAACATCCATTTTTAGGGTGTAATGAACAGGAGTGAAAAATTCAACTGTCATCATAGGGTGAATATACATGTCACATCGGATGAAACTATATCACCTTATGTTGTCAGCTAGTTGCTCAATCTTTGTCCTCACTCTTATGTTCTCTAACAATTCAAAATCGAAATGCCTAGGAGTCATTATTTCCCTATTCTTAAAATCATGGAAGTGCGTACCTTCTTCTTCGAATAAATCAGAAATAGGGCTTGATAGGATGCCGGTAAATTGGTTTTCCCTTCACCAGAAACTTGAAGGCGGAGCTCATTGACCAGTTACTTGACCCTACTTGTCCTTGGTGGAGCCATTGTGAGAAGCAAACTGCAAAAATGAAAGAGAGAGTGAAATTTGTATTTTAGAGAGAGAAAATAAAATCCCACCTAAATCCTTTTGTTTTTGAATGATTGATGCATGAAAAGAGTGAAGGAATGTACGATTAATAGAAAGGGATGAAGAAAAATCCCAAAATCTAGATGAAAAATGAAAGATTTTAAAGAGGTCAAAGAGAGAAAATCGTGGGTTAGAGAGAGAGGGAATGAAATTTTAAAAGTGGGTGAGAGAAAAAAGAGGGAGGGAAACTTAAGTTTCCCTCCCGGATGGGATTCCGACACGTATGGGAATCCCTACAAATCCCTCGAGCATAGGATTCCTCTCCAGAAACTTTTTAGGGAACCACCAAAATTCCCACAGACGTGGGTTTTCTCTCCAGAAACTTTCTAGAGAGATTTCTCGCATTCGTGGGAATCACTACACGTGGGAATTGGTGATCCTCACAATTTCAGGCCTTCTTCCAAGCTTATATGTACTCTCCATGATCCCAAAACCTATAAACACATCAAGACAATATTATAAACAAGAAATTCAAAAAGAAAACAAATTGAAATTCAAAAAAAATCAACATAAACATCAATCAAACTCAAATCAAACATGATCATAACTGAAAAAATCAAACAAACAAATCCACAAAGATAATCAAAATAAAGTAGAATTTCATGAGTTGCCTCCCTTGCAATGCTTCTTTTAACATCTATAGCTTGACTCTTTATCCCTGAAAACTCATTCAGGATCAGTTATAAGTGGCTTGCTTCCACCTTTTTTGTTCAACACCAGTTTTGTAGCCTATAAGTAAGCTACAATTTTCAAAATAAACTGAAGGAAAATATTGATAAAGTTAAGAAAACAAATTAATTTCTTCAACGTCCTTTTCATTAACAAGCAGAAATAAATTAGGGAATAACGAAACTCCCTAAATCTTCCATCGAATCCAACAATTTGTCTTGTATGATGGTGAGTTGCTTTTTTTCTTCCTTAATCACCTTCGTGTCCTCTGCTTCTTTCACTTCATGAACAGAGACTTTCATAACTTCTTTAAACTTGATGTCTGTTTTCATTTGTTCCTCATCCATTTGTTCTTTAGAAGATTCAAAAACATCAATTATCTTGAATGTGCTACTATTGTTCAGATTCTTAAATACATCATTCATGTTGAATGTCTCTTAATCATCATCAATCTAAAAGATAGAATTCTTTTCAGAACATCTACCCAAGCTTTTTCGATGTTCACCTTTTGTATATCAGGAACTAGTGAATAATAGGGAAGGTTAGCCTTCTTTTCTTCAATCTCTTTTTTGTCTCTTGTTCTTCAATAAAGTAGGGTTCAATATAGTGTTCCACTGGTTCCTCTAGCTCTTCCTCATTCTTAATTGTGATAGCATCATATTGCTCTCGTTGATGTAATTCCATATTTCTCAGAGATTCTTCCACACTTCTCTTACAAAATTGACAGGAAAGTTGTCTTACTTGAATCTTCAAGTTCTAAATAGAAGCGACATTATTTTCAAGAATTTGATCAAATATTTTTCAGTCTGTTCTGACTTTTGTCCTAGTTAGAAAACATCCTCTTCTGGTTCTCTTCTTGAGTTGCTATTTTGGAACCAAATATCTCCATAAACTTGTCTAGCTTACTCTCCATCACTCCAATTCAATCTTGTTAAAATTCAAATAGGTCCTAGTGTCCCATATAAGTACTTGCATTATTGGACCAATAAAAATCTGCGTGGTTCTGCCATCCTATAGTGTACGTGTTCCAATAAGAATCGATACTTCCCCAACCATACTGTGCCTCTTTGTAATTTGCAAAAGTTCCTTGCTCCTTATAATAATTGTCTTCCATCATTATTCTTTCTATTTCTTCTCAGAATCTATCTCTTCAAATGTTTCATTCCATATTCTAAGATGTCTTGAAGTGTTACCAAATTCTGTCAATCTTCAAGTGTTCCTTATGATCATATGCTTGCAAATACATAAAGAGAAGTATCAAAAACTCTTAAATCAAAGTAATATAAATAAAAAATGATACAAAATAATCAATCCCCGGCAACGGCACCAAAAATTTTTAAAGGTAAAACCTATCTATTTGTTTTAAGCTAAAAAATTGTAAGTGAACAGGTTGTGAATTTTAGTTAAAAAGAGAAGATATCGATCCCACAAAGATTGATGCCTAGACACCGCTTAATTTATACACAACATTGTTTAAAAAAAATTGTTACATGAAAACAATATAGAAAATTAAATTAAAATTATAAGACTAATGCAAACAATGGACAACACTGAAATTGCAAAAAATCTGAATGCAAGAATCTAAATGATAAAGATTACTTATTCCCTATTTTGCCTCGCTCCTATTTTATTGATTGAATTATATCTCACCCTAGATTTCCAAATGTACTAATCACCCTCTCTTAAGATGTAACTATTTGTCCCTAATTGAATTAACGGGAATCAATTGAATGATCTCTCAACCTCCCCAGTGACTCTACCATTTTAACTAGTTATTAAGCTATCCTATAGGTGATCAATTTAATAATCGAGATCTCTCTTTTAACTATTCAATTAACGTTATAATTGCCATTTTATAGGTCTCCAACTCTCATTGTACAATCCTACAAGAATTTCATCTCACTAACTCTCTCGATTTGTTGCAAGACAATAATTAAGAAAAACAATTAACAAAGACAATTACATTCAATTCAATAAAATATAAGCTCTAAGAAAATAGTCCAAAAGCAATCCCTAATATGCAATTAGCCTAAAATGGTCTCTATAACATCATCAATAATCAAATAAACCATTTTTATAAAGAAAGGAAGAAATCAAAGTGACAGAAAATTGAATATAAGGCTCCTTCTCTTATTT
Source organism: Erythroxylum suave (assembly GCA_027563595.1). NCBI lineage: Eukaryota > Viridiplantae > Streptophyta > Magnoliopsida > Malpighiales > Erythroxylaceae > Erythroxylum > Erythroxylum suave. Next base: position 17,578 of record JAOSBN010133788.1, read on the forward strand.
GCCAAATTCTAGAATTTTGGTGTTGATGTGCTATTTTGCCCAATCTTGATGATGATCCTTGTCTTCATTCCTTCCTTAATGCTACAGACATGTGTTCTTCACTCAAGGATCTATTTCTACAAGTAGGTGTCGTCTCCCTTGAAGATGGAGGCTTAATGATGCTTAAATAGTCTTTAATGAAGCCTCGCAATTTCCTTGGATTACAATTCCCATGTCTGTGGGGATTTACATGATTCCCACGAACATGGGAATTGATCACATAATCTCTCTTCTTATCTTCTCTTCTTTGATCCTTTGTTCAACCTTTAAGTTGCTCCCTCTTCTTTGCTACATAAAAATAGTTAATTCTTACCCTCAATTAGTGTCAAACACACAAGAACAACAATGGAAATCAGACTTAATGAAAACATAAAATGAATCTTAAACTAGAGCAATAAAGAAAAAATATGCTAGAAAATACATGCCAAATTCATATAAAAACATAACCTAATGCACACCTATCAATGATGAGCGAAGCGGCTAAGTGTCATAAGTTTGAAGCTGGATTGCATTTATCCATTAGGTGGCGCAAAAGTTCTGTAACTTCCAATAGCTGATAGAAGTTTCACCAAGGGTTCAGAATGTGGAGAATATAAAGAGTGCAATAAACAAAAAGAGGAAAGGAAGAGAATAGCTTAGAAGTGCAGGTAGTGCTCCTATGCCAGGAAGGAGTGCTAGGATTTTGCCCATACCATTTGAGGTTAGGAGTAGTGGTACATGCAAGCCTAAACTGATAGGAACTCTCTCTCATCAAGATTTAACTATTGGAGGTAGTAGAAGAGGAGAGGGGGAAATCCATCCATTCCTAAATGTGACTATTGTGGAAAATTCCATAAAGGGGAGTGCTATAGGCTAACAAGAGCTTGTTTTAACTGTGGAGAAAAAGGGCATATGGCTAAGTAGTGTCTATAGTATGTAAGACGAGAGGGAACTTAAGTGCAAGCTTAAAAAGGGGCTAAGATTTGGGAGTCGAGTCTGCAACTAAAGTGGGCAGTTCTAGTGTATCCAAGAAGGTAAATCTTCTAGGTAAACCGAGGGGTCAAGCACCAGCTAGGGTATTTGCAATGATGAGATAGGAAGTAGAAGTAGCTCCAGAGGTTCTGATCAGTATGGTTAAATTATTTAATGATGATGTTATTATTTTAATTGATCCTGGGTCTACCGAATCATTTACTTCGTCAAGTATGACTATCCATGATAGAAATTTGAGTTCATTAGATAGTCCTTTGATGGTTAGTACCCCAACTAGCTAGTATGTCATTATTTATCTTATTTATCAAGAGTCTGAAATATACATTAGTGGATTAAAATTAGTGGTGGATTTAATGCCATTGAAGATGGAGGGGTTAGATGTGATTTTGGTCATGGATACTTTACAAAAATATAATGCCAATTTGAATTGCCAATAGAAGATAGTAAAGTTTAAGTTGGACAAAGGTGGAAAGGTGGTGTTTGTGGGAGACAGGAAACTAAGCCTATTTAGAATTATTTCAGCTTTAACGGTAGAGAAGATGATGAGGAAAAGATGCAAAGAACTCTTCGCATATGTGATAGACATGAAGGTAGATGGAGGAAAATTAGAAGTTATTCCTGTGGTCATGGAATTTCCAGATGCTTTTCAAAAGGAGAATTACCACCACTTAGAGAGATTGAGTTTACCATAGAGCTTCTTCTAGGCACTGCACCAATATTAATTCCACCCTATAGAATGGCCCGAGCGGAATTGAAAGAGATTAAAGAGCAGTAGAGCTGTTGGAGAAAGGCTATATTGGGCGTAGCTCTTCCTTTTAGGGAGCTTAAGTTCTTTTTGTGTTGAAGAAATATGAATCCTTGAGGTTGTGTATGGACTATAGAAAGCTCAATCATGTCACTATCTAGAATAGATATCCCCTTCCATGCATAGATTATTTGTTTGATTAATTGTGAGGGGAAAAAGGCTTCTTCAAGATATACTGGAGATCTGGTTACCACCAATTGAGAATAAAGGAGTCTGATGTGTCAAAGACTGCTTTTAGAACATGATATGGGCATTTTCAGTTCTTAATTATGCCTTTTTGATTAACTAATGCCCCTGCAGCCTTCATAAACTAAATGAATAAACTTTTCAAGCCTTTCTTAAACCAATTTATCATAGTCTTTATTGATGATATATTGGTTTATTCCAAGAGTGACAAAGAGCATGAAGAGCACTTAAGGATTGCCTTAAAGATGTTGAGGAAGAAAACATTGTAAGCCAAATTCGATAAATGTGAATTTTGGTGAAAAGAAATGGTGTTTCTTGGGAAAATAATTTCAGAAAAAGGAGTACATGTAGACCCAAAGAAAATAGAAGCTTTAGTTAAATGGGAAGCACCCAAGAATGTAGGAGAGGTGAGGAGTTTCTTGGATTTAGCTAGTTATTACAGAATATTTGTAGAAGGCTTTTCAATGATAGTAGCCCCAGTCGCAAAACTAATAAGGAAGAGTCAAAATTTTGTATGGATAGAAGAATGTCAAAAGAGCTTTAAGGAATTGAAGAATGGGCTTAAAATTGCACCAATTTTGACCTTGCTTTCTGATACAGACGTCAATTCTAGCCCGGCACGGCCTGGCCCGTGCTAACGGGTTTCGCCCGATCAAATCGACCAACAGGACAAGTGAGTATAACCCGTCGAATGGCGAGCCGGGCCACGCACTGAAGGTGGGCAGGACACGGGCTAGCCCATGGCCCTAGGACTGGTGGGCAAGCAGGACCACAAGACGGTCAAACCGGCCCGGCCTGTGGCTCATGGCCCGCTGATTACCTTATTAATTAATAATAATTTTTTATATATTAACTTAATAATTAATAATTAATCTAAGTAAATTTAAAACTTGTAATTAATGTAATTGATAATATTAACTGTAACTATTAACTTATTAACTTTTCATATAAATTTCTAATTAATTAAATTAAATGTAATAATCAATCATGCTATTACATACATCTCAATAACTTTATTATACCACAATTAATTACTTTTATATTGTCATAATTAATTATGAATTCTATCTTATAATAATTACTAAACAACTTAATTAAATTAAAAATTTGTAGTTAATGTAATTCACAATTTTAACTATAACTATTAACTTATTAAATTTTCATGGAAATTTCTAATTAATTGAATTAAATATCCTAATTAATCACACCATTACATACATCTTAGTAACTTTATTATATCATAATTAATTACTTATATGTTCCTATATTTAATAATTGTCACATAATACAATATTAAAAAGAAAAAAGGTGAAATTTTTATTAATTTTATGAAACATGATTTTGGTTTTGTCAATTTTCTCTTATAATAATTAACAAATAACTTAAGCAAATTACAAAATTTTAATTAATGTAATATACATCTCAACAACTTTATTATATCATAATTAATTATCCATATGTTCTTACAATTAATAGTTGTCGCATAAAACATATATTATAGGTGTTGGGCCCCAAATTTTTTTATTATTTTAGTAAGCATGATTTGAATAAATTTTCTGGTATTGTTAGATAAATCATTTTAATTGGAGTTGAATTATTATGTCGACTTTAGGAGGATTTATTTCATGGTTTGATGGAAATTTGAAGAATTAAGATTAAGTTAGAGTATAGTATGCTGTAAGTTAAATTGAAAAATTAAGAATGCACAAGGGTATTTTGGGTGGATTACTTAAGGTGAGAAGCACTAAGGCATTAAAGGAAGGGTAAGGTGGAGTTCTCTCACCCATTAAGGGTAGAATGGTAAGAGGAAAAGATTGTCTTGTAAATAAGAAGACTAAAAACGTGAATGAAGGAAAGAAGGAGAGAAAATCAAAAAGGAAGAGAGAGAAAGAAGAATAGAGGTTTTGGTGAAGTTGAAAAAAGATAAAGCTTTGGACTAGGTTACAGTTTTTCTTAGTCTTAAAGAGAGAGTTTGAGGTTATTCAAGAAGGGAAAAAGAAAGAGGAAGGGAAGAGTTTTCCTTAGAGCCAAAAATCTCATTAGTCGAAGGAGACTCAAGGTAAGTAGATTTTAATCTTTTGGAGTTTTGAAAGGTTTTTTGGTTCAAAGAGCTTAAGAAATGTATGGGTTTAAGTATTCTAGGGTCAATTTTATACCTCTGTACTTCTATGGGTTCTCAAATTTGAATTCCTATTAAATGGGAATTTTGTCCTTTATAAAGGAAACAAAGAAGGGGATCAAGAGAGGCCAAGGGAACAAGAGGAAGGACATCCTTAAGCAAAACCCAAAGCAAGCTTATAAGCAAGGATTTTAAGTGGGTGACACTTTTATAATTAAGTAATAAGCCCCTAAAGTTTTCTTCCGAACCAAGAAAGTTTTAAAATGTTTTCAATTTTTCTTGAATGCATTGATAAATGTGTCATATGTTTGCATATGAATTATGATATTGGTTTATGAAATGAACGGTGAAAATGATTTTGAAACGCTATTATATTTATGAAATCAAGTTTTGGAAAAATGTTGTTGAGGCCATAAGTTTATAAGATGTGAAATGCATGATTATGTGGGTTTATGGTGGTCCCCTAAGTTAAGTCAAAAGAACTTGTCTAAAGGCTTCTCCCGCCTACCTGCTAGTGGGAAGGAGCTCCTTCATGGATTCCCATAAGTTCACAGCTACGCAAGACCATTAAGTGGAATCGTGATAGTACATATGTTCACGGCTACACAAGACCCTATGGGAAATTTGTAGTACGTATATTTTGGATCCACCCAAACCATTTTGATGTGCTTATGTGTTAACAAGTTTGATGCATACATGAATTATAATTACTCATGAACTGTTTGATTGAGTGCGGTTTTTGAGAAATCAATGTTTGGAGTTTTTCTATGAGAAATTATTTTGGTTTCCAAATGTATAATGACAATGTGTTTTGAAAATGGTTTTGCTTGTATCTCAATTATAAAATTGTTACCCACGACCTTTAAGCTCACCACTATTCTCCTCCTCCCATTTAGGTGACGAGCAAGAGATAGAGTTAATCAAGGCATCACTCCAGTCTGCATATTTCTTTTGTACTTTTAAGTTAGAATTTTGGGAATTCAAGGCTTTAGCCACATTTCAAGTTTTACTGGTTCAAGTATATTTTGTATTTTGGTTTTCAAACACAATTAATGTATTGTGGCTTGAAATGTCATTAAATCTTTGTAAAGACTTCTACCAATTAATATGAATGGAATGTATTTTGGGTTTGTTATGACTGCTGTTAAGTTTTCACATTGCATTTGATGATCAAATGAGCTTGAGGCTTTGGGAAGTATTTGGTGTTTATGTTCTTGGTGTATTTTTTCCTTCGAATTGAATGAATGACGGTGGTTGAAAGGACTTATGTTGTATTAAGTAAGGTAGGTTGCAAGAAGTATGGGATCTGCATTAGGGGTTTTCGCTAATGTACAGATGTAAAGAAAAACACAGACAAAAGGAATTGTCTATGATAATGTCATATCATAGACGCAAGGGAAAACACAGACGAAAGGAATCGTCTATAATGATGTCATAACACAGACGCAAGGGAAAACATAGACGAAAGGAATCGTCTGTGATGACGTCACCAAAACACATACGCAAGGAAAACACAGACGAAAGGAATCGTCTGTGATGACGTCACCAAAACACAGACGCAAGGAAAACACAGACGAAAGGAATCGTCTGTGCTGATGTTACCAAAACACAGACGCAAAGGAAAATGTAAGCAAAAAGGAAACACAGATGCAAGGAAAGGTAGAGGCAAGGAAAGACAAACATAAGGAAAGACAGACGCAAGGAAATGCAGACGCACGGAAATGCAGATGCAAGGAAATGTAGATGAAAGGAAATATAGATGCAAGGAAAGACAGACGAAGCTCAAAAGACAGACGATGCACAAATGACAGATGAAGCGCAAAAGACAAACGATACGTAAAAGACAGATGATATGCAAAAGACAGACGAAGCGCAAAAGACAGACGATACACAAAAGACAGAAGAAGCAAAAAAGGCAGACGATGAGCAAAAGATAAACGATACGTAAAAGACAGTCGATATGCAAAAGATAGACGAAGTGAAAAAGACAGACAATGCACAAAAGACAGAAGAAGCACAAAAGGCAAACGAAATGCAAAAGAAAGACGATAGGCCAAACACAGATGATAGCCAAACACAAACAATAGGCAAACACAAACGTTACAAGAAGAAGTTAAGCTAGTAAGTTGAACAGTCGCTTAGTTGGAGCTAGTTATAGAATTCATTAAATAACAGTTTTCAACAAGAAGGCATTATCAAGGTTAAGAAATAGTTAGAAACGTAGGCTATAAGTACTAGTCATTGGACAAAATGTTCTGAAGAGGTGAAGATGAAATTACACTTTGAGGATTGGCTGGTGTGGGCTCGCCAGCTTTATGGGATGCACGTCCAAATGTCACTTAGGACGTCAGTCACATGACTCGCAAGGGTGGAGTCCCAATACTTATGGTATCAAAGCATCTAGGTTGAGGTCTAGGTGTAGGACTAAGTTTAGGAGTATCCGAAGCACAAATTGGGTAGGTTGAGACATGAAGTGTACATGCACTGTTTTAAATGAACAACTTGCATTATTTTGAATTGTGGTCATGATTTGAAATTGACTTATACGATTTGAACTGTTTTGCACACTTTGAAACTGTTGTGCATGAACTAAATATTTTTATTAGTTTTATATTGAAGGAGTGATTATGCCACCTTGAAAGAGAACTTGAGGAGCTTTGACTCGATCTAACTCTTGCCAAGGGAGCACCAATGAGTGTTATGTCCCACAAGATGCAGGGACACATTCTGCCCCTGATTCTATGGCACCTAGTGTGCAACATGAGGTGCCTCCACCACCTCCTCCTATGCCTCAAACAAACCCCATGGATCCACGGTTATTTCAGGCCTTTGCTCAAGCTTTCTCATATGCTATGGGCCAAGGGTCTCAAGTTCTGATGCAAGCTCTAGTGGAGAGGACTGGACAATATGATAAGCTCCGCAAGTATGGAGCTGTGGACTTCAAAGGGACAACAAATCCCATAGAGGCTGAAGCATGGCTGAAGAGGACCGAGAGGGTCCTAAAACAGATGAAGTGCAATGATGAAGAGAAACTGGATTATGTAGTGAGCTTGTTGCAGGGGGATGCACTCCATTGGTGGGAATCAATGCCCCACAGTTAGGTTATGCCTTCGGTGTTGACATGGAGAGATTTTATGGAGGTGTTTAGGAAGAAGTACCTCTCGAGGGTCTATATTCAAGAGAAGGCCCGGGAATTTCTGAATGTCACACAGAGGGATATGAGTATGAGTGAGTATGAGCTGAAGTTCACTCAACTTTCTAGATATATGACCAACATTGTGGAAAATGAGGAGGACAAGTGCCGCAAGTTTGAGGGAGGGCTTCATTTGGAGATCAAGGAGAAAATCTTAATCCATAATTTCTGTGACTACCAGCAGTTGGTAGATGCCGCGCTTTAGGCTGAGAAACTGGAGAATATCAAGTATTAAGTGAATAAGAAGAGGATGAATACGGAGCAGTCTTCCAAGAAGGGGATAAGTGTTCCAATGCCTAAGATGAGTACGAAAAGCTTCCATACACAGAGTGAGGTGGGGAGTCCTGTTTCTGGTAAGAACAAACAAGCAAGGGCAGTGTCACTACAAGCCTCAATAGCAGAAGGCAATAGCAGGGTGGAGAGGAGCAGGAACATGAACCCCTAATGTGAGCATTGTGGGAAACTGCACAAGGGAGAGTGCTTATAGTTACTAGAAGCATGCTTTCAGTGTGGAGAGAAGGGACACATGATCAGGGATTGTCCCCAAGTAACAAGGCAGGAGGGGTCACGGTCATAAGCCCCAAGGAGACCTAGAACAGTGGGAACTAGACCAGTCACTGAGATGGGTTGTTCTAGAGCTACAAGGAAGGCTATTCCTCCAGGAAGGCCAAGGGGTCAGGCACAGGCAAGGGTGTTTTCCAAGACAAGGGAGGAAGCTGCAACCGCACCTGAAGTTGTCACGGGCATGGCTTAGTTATTCAATTCTGCAGTATATGTGTTGATTGATACTAGTTCCACGCATTCTTTTGTTTTTGCAAGCATGACATTACATGATGATGATTCGATACCTTTGGATAACTCTTTGATTGTTAGTGAGTCTTTAGGGAGGAATGTGATAATAAGTCAAGTATATCGAGGTTGTGAACTCTTCATTAATAGTGCTAGACTGGTAGTGGATTTACTACCTCTGGACCTAAAAGGCTTAGATATTATACTGGGAATGGATGTTATGGAAAAGTATCAGGCGAAATTGGATTGTGCCCTTAAGGAAGTGAAATTTAATCTGGGCAATGGAGAGAAGGTGATTTTCAGAGGAGACAAGACAGTATCAGCACCAAGAATTATTTTTGCTTTCCTAGCTGACAGGATAATGAAAAGGGGGTGTGAGGCCTTCTTGGCACACGTTGTAGAGGTTGATGTGAATGAAAGGAGATTAGAGGATTTTCCGATTGTGAAGGAATTTCCTGATGTGTTTCCAGAGGACATACCTAGTTTGCCACCGGTGAGGGAAATCGAGTTTGCCATTGACTTGATTCCCAGAACCGTACCCATTTCTATGCCACCATATAGAATGGCTCCAGCTAAGTTGAAGGAGCATAAGGAACAGTTGGAGGAACTATTAGAGAAGGGGTACATAAGGCCAAGTTTGTCATATTGGGGAGCACCTATTCTATTTTTCAAGAAGAAGGATGGAACATGGCAAATGTGTATTGATTACCGGAGACTCAACAAGGTGACCATTAAGAATAAGTATCCTCTGCCTCGGATTGATGATATGTTTGACCAGCTGCAGGGAGTAAGGATCTTTTCCGAGATTAATCTCAGGTAAGGTTATTATCAGCTCAGAATCAAGGAGTCTGATATAATTAAGTCAGCTTTTAGGACTCATTATAGCCATTATGAGTTCCTAGTCATGTCATTTGGTTTGACCAATTCTCCAGCTACATTTATAGATCTTATGAATAGGGTCTTCAAGTAGTATCATGACCAGTTTGTCGTAGTGTTTATAGATGATATTCTGGTGTATTCCAAGAGTGAAGGGGAACATGAGGAGCATCGTAGGATAGTGTTACAGACACTGAGGGAGAAGGAGCGTTATGTTATGTTCAGCAAGTGTGAGTTTTGGCTTCATGAGGTAGTATTACTTGGACATGTGATTTCGAAAGATGGGGTACATGTGGATCCAAGGAAGATTGAAGCAGTGGTGAATTGGCATGCACCCAAGATGGTGATAGAGGTGAGGAGTTTTCTGGGTTCGACAAGGTATTATAAGAGGTTTGTGAATGGATTTTCTATGATAGCTGCTCCAATGACTAAGTTATTGAGGAAGAATCAAAAATTTGTCTAGAGTGAGGAATGTCAGAAAAGCTTTAAGGAGCTCAAGAGAAGATTAACAAATGCTCCAATTTTGATTTTTCCTACTGGAGATGAGGGTTATACAGAGTACAGTTATGCTTCAAGAAAGGGTTTAGGTTGTGTGTTGATGCAGGGAGATAGGGTGATAGCTTATGCTTCAAGGCAACTGAAGCCTTATGAATTGAATTACCTGACCTATGATTTGGAATTAGCAGCAGTGATTTTTGCCTTAAAGATTTAGAGATATTATTTGTATGGGGTTCAGACGAGGATTTTTATAGATCATAAAAGTCTCAAGTATTTGTTAAGTCAGAAGGAACTGAATTTGAGACAGAGAAGGTGGATTGAGTTGCTTAAGGATTGTGATTTGTTGATTTAGTATCATCTAGGAAAGGAAAATGTAGTGGTGAATGCTTTAAGTAGGAAATCCTCAATGGCCCATGTTAAGGCAGTTTATCTGCCTTTATTGGAAGAAATGGCTAAGCTTAAGATAAGCTTGAAACAAGAGGAACCTGAGTGTATGGTTGCTACTTTCAGAGTGAGACCGATACTCAGAGAGAAGATTAAGGAGTTACAAGCACAAGATGCTGAATTGAGGGAGCTTCGAGAAGAAATTCTGAAGGGTAAGAAATTTGAAGTGGTAGTGAGGGATGATGGGCTCATGGTTGTAGGAAACAGACTTTATATCCTAAATGTCAAGGAGGTGAAGGATGAAATACTGGATAAGGCACACAATGCACCTTATGCTATACACCCAGGGAGCACCAGGATGTATAGAGATCTGAAAGAACATTTCTGGTGGAAAGGCATGAAGAGAGATGTAGCAGAATATGTAAGCAAGTGTCTAATGTGTCAGCAGGTCAAGGATAAGCACCAGGCACATTCAGGAAAGTTAAGGCCATTGTCCATTCCTAAGTGGAAGTGGCAAAGGATAATTATGGACTTTTTGATGGGTCTGCCTAAGACTAGTAAGAAGCATGATGCCATATGGGTTATTGTTGATTGGTTGACAAAGTCAGCTCATTTTCTGGCAATTAAGCAAATTGATTCCTTACATGTGCTATGTAACATCCCATCACTGATGAGAAGGGTAAGATAGTAATTTGGAACGGGTTAGGAGTGTTTAAAATTGTTTGGCTATGTTCATGCATTCATAT
>JAOSBN010133833.1:0-28153 GCA_027563595.1 Erythroxylum suave
GATGAATTAAGAATTTTATTGAGGAAAGTATGTGGATTTGAGTAAGATAAGAATTTGATAAAAGGTGAAAAAAAAAAACCGATTCGGTTAGGTTTAGTCTAGGTTTCCAACGCGATCGATTTTCTCTATCCTTTGTATTTCTCGGATGTCGGAATTCGTTTCATTGTGATCGAACCGTTTGTTCCGCTGCTGATTCCGATTCGTATGTTATTCGTTTCCGATATGATTTCTCTTTATATTTCCGTTACGGATTCCTTCTTGTAGGATCCGTTCCTTCGATTTGTTTCGATTATAGTTTCACTTTTTGTTTGTTTTGTCTTTCGCTTCGGCTTCGTTTCCTAATTTTTGTTCCGTTATCCGTTCGTTTCCGGTTGGGGTCCGGTTCCCGGATCGGGTCCCAACAGGGAAGGTGACAATGGAGTTGAATGTGTGCTAAAAGATTGAAGAATGTATAGACATGGCTGATGTTATGTTTATGTGATTATGATCAACAATTTTGGTATAATGTGTTTTTTGGATGTTTTGTGTTGGAATGAAGGTGAGAATGAAGAGAAATTGAAGTAGGATTGATAAATATACATAATATGGATTACATGTAACTCAGGGGTTGGAAATCTAGAAATTTGACCCGTAAAGGTCCATTAGGCAGATATTATGTCCACTGGAATTTTAGTGTTCCAGCTCTATTCATGTCCGTTTGGAAGGACATACATGTCTGCAAGGCAAGTATTCTTGGGACAGTTTCACAGATGTGCAATGGACAACAAAATCTCTCTTTTAGTCATCATAAAAGTTATAGAACTCGAAGTCCTCTTCGAAATTGTACTTGAATGACCTTAATCTGACACCCATAGTGAAAGTTATGCCTATTGTCCCAAATCATTTACATATATAAATTATTGATAAGTCAATGCTTTCCTATAAGGTAATTAGGCTTGAATAGTATCTTGAATGAGCCTAGTGGTTGATGAATGAGGCGATTAAAGTAATGAAAGTGTATTAGGTATTAAAGAATGATCGAAAGATCATTTTAATTGATTATGAGATGCGCATTAGGGAATGTACCTGGGATTGTCATTGAACATGCATTGTACATAATCCATATAGACATATATGAATAAATGAGTACTTATATAATTGTCCAAAATTGTAATATGTGTAAATGTATGTGTTGCATGATATAAAAGGAGCAATTAGAGTGATCTCATCCAGATGTTGCCGGAATCTCGATGCAATAAGCTATCTGGAGCAAATTGTGAGTAACCTAAGATGGTCTCACATTGAATTATTGTTTGTTTACATTCTGTATTGAATTATTATATGAATGTGATTGTGTTGATTCAGAACAATTGATTGTTCGAGGAGTTCTATATTTGGGATTGCATTGGAAGTGCTACTTAAAAGTGAATATGACTAACCAGTTGTTCTCAATGTCGAGGTTGAGTGCCGGACTAACAGTCCAATGACAAATGTGAATACGAAAGAGTGTGATTGTGGCTGAATGAGTGTAATTATTGAATATCATGATGCATTTCATTACATGAATGCATGAAATGTAAAAGCAGTTGTAACCATAGTTGTCAGTAAAAAAGAGCTTAAAGCTCAGACTGCAGTAAGAGCCAAAGGCTCACTAAGTAAATTGAGCCTTATATCCCCAATAGATAAGGGAAATTACTTATGATCCCAATATCCACAATGGATATGGGATAGTGAAAAAGGCACTCGGTCACAGCAATAAAATAAACAATTGTGAGTCTCATGAACATTGTATACAAACATGAATTATATGATTTGAATGATTGCAATTGAAATGTGGAATTAAATTGAATGAAAAGTGTGAACATATGTACAAAGTGTTTTATGATGATACATAAGAAATTAAATGTTGGGAATTATGTGTTGTATGTATTGATGTGATATGTGTGATATGAGTGAACTATCGAGGATGGTTACTCAACTGAGCTCGTAAAATTCACTAAAATTGCACGTTGACTTTTTACGTACGAGAGTGTCGACTTAGCTACTATCGCATTAAAGGGATCTAGTACAACTTTTTGGTAGACGACATGGCTTAAAGGTTGGTCAGCTGGGATTTAAGGTTTTAGATAAATTTTTGTATAGTTCCTCAAGTATGTAGCATATTTTGTGCACGAAGATGTGAACTGTGATTAGTTTTAAGGATGCACACATATGGATGTTAATGTAAAGCTATAATGTATATATTGTTTGTGAAATGACATGAGGAATTTTTGGGTTTTAGCAATTGAGATATTTATGTTTTAATTTATAATGCCATGCAACATGTAAAAGTGATAAAATTAGCATGCCATTTCCGTCAGGCACATGTATAGATGCCTAACGGGCATATGTGTACATGTCGGATGGGAGTGGAGTGCTACATGTCTCTTATAGAGGTATGTCATCTTCCTTTTTGATCAGGCAACTGAGTTGATCGACAACCATATTTTCTGCCTGCTTCTTTTCTCTTATCTTTAACTTGAACTCTTGAAGGAGGAGAATCTATATAACCAACCTCAGTTTTGCTTCTTTCTTTGTAAGCATGTTAAAAATTTATGATAAGAATAAACAATATCCTTAGCATATAACAAATATAACTGAAATTTCTTTAAAGCAAAAACCACAAACAAAATTTGTTTTTCAATTGTAGAGTAATTTAATTAAGCTGGACTAAGAGTCTTCAAAGCATAATAGATGGCATATGAACCTTTCTCCACTTTTTGTATTAGAATTGCCCCTATTACACAATCACTAACATCACTGATGATCTCAAAGGGAATGCTTTAATTAGGAGGTTGATTCATTAGTGGGATGATAAAAGCTCCTTCAGCTTGTTAAAGGCCCCCTTGCACTTATCTTAAAACTCAAAGGAGACATCTTGTTGTAACAACTTACATAACTGTGTGGCTATCTTCAAGAAGTCTTTAATGAATCTACAGTAGAAGCTTGCATGGCTAAGAAAAGAATGCACTTTCTACAAATTTGAGGAGTAAGTTAAGGAGAAAAAGAGATCAATTTTAGACTTATCTACCTCTATATCCTCATTAGACTTATCTACCTCAACATTATGTTTACCTTGTGGACTTGACATCCTTCTTCAAAAAAATATGATGCATGTATATAAAAAAGGCTTATTCCTTGAATATAAAAAATCATCCATCTAATGGCCTTCTTGTGCTTTCTTAACATTTGAAACCAGTTTGTCTTCTTATTCAAAATTCAACTCTATTGAAATGATAACTGGAAGGATTTTCTTATCTCCCAAAAATGCATACTTTAGGTGGCTAGGTAGTGGTTTTAGTTCCACATCAGGTACCTGCACATTAAAGGTATCAACTTCTAGTAAGATTTGGGTAACTGTATGGAAGTCAAATCATACGTTTTGGGAGATTTCTTAAATAATTCTAAGGCACCTGCCATTTCAATTAGCTTTTCTCCCACTTCAATATCATTAATGGCTTCTGATTCTAAGTACTCAATCAAGATTGCTCCTAATTGATCGTTGCAACTTAATTTAAACATTTCCTACACTAAAGGATCAATCACATCAACAAAGAAAACAAAACGATCATCATGAGGATGTTTCATTACATTAAAATTTTTTTAAATGAATTACTTCCCCATCAAATTCCATCATGAGGGTGCCCTCATAAACATCTATCTTATTCTATTTCATGTTAAGAAATAGTCTCCCTAGCAAGATAGGTAATAAATTGTATGAGGTTTCATTACTTATATCAACTATATAAAAGTCTGTAGGAAGTACTAACTTATTCACCTGCACTAACACATCCTTAACTACACTATTAGAGTAAGCATTAGTTTGATCAACTAATTGTAACACTTGTCTCTTTTAAAGGGCCTAGATTTAAGGAAGCATGAATGAGGCATAACATTAATTGAAGCTCCCAAATATAACGTATCTCTATTGATCTCAGTCTTACTAATTTTATAGGGGATAGTGAACATAGTGAACATACCTGGATCCTAACATTTCAAAGGTATCTTCTTCTTAAAAACTACAGAAATGTTCTCACCCATTATCACCTTCTCGTCACCTGTCAGCTTTCTTTTATTGGTACATAATTCCTTAAGGAATTTACAAACCCATGTATTTGCTTGATTGTGTCTAGCAAAGGTATGTTTACTTCTACCTTCTAGAAAGTCTCTAATATCTTATTATCTTTTTCCTACTTATTCAATTTTTCCAATCTGCTAGGAAATGATGGAGAAGTAGTCTTAACTATATTAAGGCTCTCAAAGTTTACCTTTGTACTAAATGAGGGGTTTTCTTTATTTTCCAACTACTTCTCGATTTCTTCTTCATTGGCAATCCTAGGTTCCTCTTGGAAACCTCAAGCTCCTTTCCACTCCTCAAGGTTATAACGCTAAAATTCTTGGTCTCACCACGGGTTGCGATGAAAACTTTCCTCTACTTTGTGATTTTAGATGGTTAATAGCCACTGTCATCTTACCCATTTGGTAATGCTTGATTTTTCATCTTGTTGAAATTGAATAGTGATAGTAGTAAGATATTTAACCAAGTCTTCTAAAGATGTACTTGAGTTTGAGGAAGAGGCCTATGGTAATCTTTAGAATTGCTATGCTCCTTGTTGCCTATTCAGGAAGTAATTCTACTACTTATTTCCCCCATAACTCGGGTTGCCATAGTCTTTCAATCCTGGGTTATATGTCTAGAAATATGTGTTCTATTGTGATAAGATTCTGCTTAACTAATTATTAGATATTATCTCCTTTGTTTTGAATTTATTTTTATGCTTAAATGTTAAAATTTATGTTTGTTTTGTTTTAGGAGATAAAAATTAGAGATTACATCAAATTGGGACTTTATTGATTATAATGAAAAATTTTGGATAAAGTGAAGAGATTGATGCAGTGATAAGGCTGATCACTTGAAGTGTTAGAATTTGACTGGAAGACTTCACCTTATGCTTATCATGAAGGAGTTTGATTTTGAATTCGCTTTAGATAGACATCTTTACAAGTTAGAGTTAAATTATGATTATATTAGAAAACCCCATAAAAGGGATGTTCCTCACAATAGAAAAAGGATCTCTCTTCTTTCATTTTTAGCAATTCTTTAGTCTTTTTTCTAACTTTGTTATTGGAGTGAAAGCCATGTGTAGCTAAACTCATTGTTCTGATTCAAGTGGATTCAATACTCTGATTGTAACTTTATGAGGTTTTGTGTTTCAAACTTTTATTCATATTTTAGTTCAAGTATTTCTTGTTTTGAGTTCCTATATTTTATGAATGATTGATATTCGATTAATCTGACAATTTAATTTAATATTGATTATTCTATCACTATCCAAGGATTCAGCGATTCGTAATTATCATAAAGGATTGGTACAGGTAGCAAATAGGTTATTTATGAACTTCCATGTTTAACTTATGATAAACAAGAAAACTAAATTGAACAGTTGTACCTATCTTGGTTATTTATATAGCACCCCACTCCTATCCGACACGTACACATACGCCTTTTGAACATTCATGCACATGCTTGACAGAAATGACATGCTAACTATATCACTTTCATATATCTCATGGCAACATAAGTAAAACTAGAAATAATGTAATATCTAAAATCCAAAATTTCCTCATTTCATTTCATAAACTATGATTTACAAGGTAGTATTACAAACAACGTCCATGTTTATACAATATCAACCTATCAGAGACCATAGCTCTATCTATAAATTATTCTACATACATGAGGAATTAAGAAAAATTAAGACTATATCCTTTAGTCCCATCTGACCAACCTTTGAGCTATATCTTCTATCCCAAATTGGTACATCATCTCCTTTAAGTTGTCTTAAAAACTATGTCATCACTCTTGAACCTGAAATGTCAACAATGCAATTTTGGTGAGTTTTGTGAACTTAATGAGTTAACCATCCTTGATGGTTCACTTTTGTCACATAAGACAACAGTTCGTGTTATCACTTAATTCACATCTTTTCATTTATCATCAGCAATATCACAAGACACTTTGTTCACATTTGGCACGTTTCAAATCAATGCAAATCAACATTTCATTGCAAGCATACAAAACATACTCATCGATAAACTTTCACATATTTTAGTCAATAAAATTCATCAATACATTGCAATCATTTAATCATAAATATCATATGATTATGCAATGTTTATAAGACTCACATCCATTTGTTACTTTGTTGTGATCTAGTGCCTTTTTCACGGTCCCTTATCCATTATAGATACCAGGCTCTTTAATACTATCCCTTATCCATTGGGGATATAGGGCTCATTTTACATATTGAGCCAGATGCTTTTACCACAGTTTGAGCTTTAAGCTCTTTTTCATTGGCGACTCTGGTCACAACTGCTTTTATATTTCATGCATCCATAGGATGAAATGCATTACACAAATTCAGTCATTATGTATAGTTAATCACATTCGTATTCGCTTTTTCATTCACATTTGTCATCAGACTTGGTCCAGCATTAAACATATAAGTTAAGAAAACATTCATTCAACCATATTCACATTCAAGGAATACTTCTAATTTTTTATTCATGCATCAAACGCCTTGGACATTTAACGTTCAAAAATCAATACAACACATCACATAATAATTTATTGAATAATATAATAAACAAACAAAAAATCAAGGTGAGACCGTCTTAGGTTAATCACAGTTGCTCCTTTTACC
The DNA here is from genome assembly GCA_027563595.1 of Erythroxylum suave. Taxonomy (NCBI): domain Eukaryota; kingdom Viridiplantae; phylum Streptophyta; class Magnoliopsida; order Malpighiales; family Erythroxylaceae; genus Erythroxylum; species Erythroxylum suave. Next base: position 6,723 of record JAOSBN010133833.1, read on the forward strand.
TTATTGCTTTGAAATCCCAACAATGTCTGGAAACAGTCGCTCAATGTGCTCTTTTATATCATGCAATCACATATATTTTTACATCAATAATTTGTACATTCATATACATAATCAATCATAAGCACTTTTACATTTGTGTCATGTATTATGCATGTTCAATGACAAATTCTTAGGTTTATTTCCTTAATACACTTTATAATCAATTTGTAACACCTTCCAATCATTCTTTAATCTATAATAAGCTTTACTCACTTTAATCCTTTTATTCAACATCAACTAAATTCATTTAAGATCTCATTTAAACCTAAATACCTCATATGGAAACACCCTAACCTTGAGTAGTCTAAAAATCACTTAAAAGAAACATCCTTTGCATTTCCTATCCTACATGATTGTGGCATTTAGAAAAAGTCACAATCATGCAGAAGCATGATCATGGTTCTCATGAAAAGTCACGATCGATCGTGCATTTCAACATTTTTGAGGAAGGGGTTCGATCATGTAAGTGCACGGTCGTGCTTTGCTTTGTTTTTATTCTTCCTTTCTTCTTTTTATCTGAAACCAACACACATTAAACAGAAAATTCACACTAATTTTTCCATATTTCTTTACCTCAAACACAACATCATTTTACAATTATTCAAATACCATTTTTAATGCATTCAATTATCAAACCTCTAATCAATTTATTAGCATCTTCAACTATATATTATCATTCATGAAATCCTATTCTTTTTCCATTATTTCACATTCATTTTATTAAACACTTCTTTGTTAAAATTCCATCATTTCCAGTTAATGACTCCGTCATTTATACCTCAGTTTTAGTTCAGTATCAATAATACACAATTCAAAAATTCATGATTGATCACAAACATTAAAATAGTACATATTCCTATACTATTCCATATCAATTTTCTATATATTTTCTTCTTCACTAACATCGTAATTTAAACCTCAATTATCATTCTAATTCATCTCATTTAAGGACACGAAAACACACCCTGATCAAGAACTCATGATTTATCATTTCTTAGAATAAAAAAAAAGATATAACTCCATTTCTCAAAATCATTCATCTCTTTAATTGTATCACCAAAATTGCTTCTTCCTAAAACAATTCACGCATGCATCATAAGACTTAAACTAGAATTTCTTTATTATTGATACCACCCATGTTGGCACAAAAAATCAGGTTCATAGTTATTATCCTCAATGTCAATTCACTCATAATCAATAAGTCATTTAATGCTACCTATGAAAATCAATACATAACTTGATAAAAACTTCACACTCTTTAAAAAAATTCCAGAAGTTAAGAGAGAATGAGATTCAGTGGAGAAAGCAAAGATAGAGAGAGAAAATTGAAAACCTCAAATGGGTTGAAGTGATTCAACTCTTACTTTGCAAGGTGTAACTGTGTACACAAGAAGGAAAGAACATATTGTTTCGATGGTGGATGAACAAGGAGAGAGTTTTGTTGGAATGCAGAAACAACGTAATTCCTAAGTTGTTAGGTTTCTGTATTATGCATTGACACATGTTACCAATGCATGTACCCTATTTGTCCTCTATTTAAGCTATTAAATGTCACACTTCCATTTGTTTCTTATTTATACTATCATTAATCAATTAACCTGCCACTTGACATTTTCCCTAGTCTAAAAATACCCCAAATTTTCAGAAATTTCTAAAATATCACCAAAAAAGCTAAATCAATTTTAATACACACCAATTTAATTTTCAAGACAAATAATCCACAAATCACATTATATTCATATTAAAATCAATTATACCTTAAAATGTCATTAAATGCATGTATTATCATTTTAATGAGTGCAACAATAATATTCACATGTATATGTATATTCCATACTATGCATGAGCATGAAATGCACTTTTAACTCTCGTGTATAGTATCCTGGGGTTCTAACCTTTATCATAGGATAATAGGATGTTACAATTCTCCCTTCCTTAAAAAATTTGAGGATTCGTCCTCGAAATTCTTTCCTGAATGATGAAATAAGTGGGGATTTTGCTTTCTCGTGTGTTCCTCCGTCTCCCAAGTTGCTTCCTCCCTTGAGTGGTTCTTCCACAGGACTTTCACCAATGGAATTACCCAATTTCTTAACTGTTTCATCTGGTATTCCACTATCTTGATCGGTTCTTCAACATAATTGAGGTTACTAGCAACTTCAATCTCTTGGATCGGTAATACATGCATCAAATCAAATCTATACCTCCTAAGTATGCTCACATGAAACACCATGTATCTGAGATATCTCATCCGGTAAGGCTAATTTGTACACCAGTGGTCTTACCCTCTCAATGATCTTATAAGGACCAATGTACCATGGACTCAACTTACCCTTCTTACCAAATCTCAACACTCCTCACCAAGGTGAGACTCTTATAAATACTTTATCTCCTACATTGTATTCCATATCCCTTTTGTGTTGATCTATATAACTTTTTTGTCTATCTTAAGTAAGGATGGCAATGGGCTGGCCTATGGGCCAGACCCTACCAAATTTTTTTAAAATTAAAAATATATAATAATTGGTTTTTTAAATTATATTAAGATTTGAGTTGCCCAAATCCAAGCTTACCTGAGGCCCAACTCTTTTACGTAAAACGATGTTGCTTTGGTTAGAATAATTGGATCTCGAGTTTGTCTGGGCTTGGGCTTGGCCCATGGGCTAGCCTATTAAAATCAATTAAATTCAGGCCCATGGGCCAAAAATTGCCATTCCTAATCTTAAGCTGTTTTTATTCAGCTTCAGATCAGTTTCACCTTATCTATAGTATTCTGTATCAGTTCTAGGCCTTTTATCATTCTTAAACCTTCTTCATCCTAATATAGAGGCGATTGACATTTTTCGCCATACAATACCTCATAAGGTTCCATTCCGATACCACTGTGGTAGTGGTTGTTGTAGGCAAATTCAATCAAGGCTATATACTAATCCCAAGCTCTTTGAAACTCCGAAACATATGCTCTAAGCATATCCTCAATAGTCTTGATTGTTCTCTCACTCTGTCCATCTGTTTGAGGATGAAATGCAATACTAAAGTTCAACTTCGTACCCATAGTTAACTATAGAGTCTTCCAAAACCTTGTAGTAAACCTGGGATCCCTGTTTGATACTGTAGACCAGAACCCCATGTAGTCTCACTTCCTCATTCACGTACCTCTATGCCAATTGGTCTAGTGAGCTATTCTCTCTCAATGGTAAGAAATGGGGAGACTTAGTCAATCAGTGCACCATAACCTATGTAACATCATGTTGCCTTAGAGTCTTAGGCAATCTGATTCTTACCTTGTTCGTTAAGCCCTTGGAAGTTGAATCAAAATAATCCAAGGATTGCACTATAGGGTGCAACCCCGGGTCGTTCACTTAATCAGAACCTAAATGATTGGATCTAAGTTAACTTATATGTCAGGCTATGCAAACTAATTGGAGAAAAAGGGGGGGGTGGGGTTTTGATTTTTGAAGTCATTAATTGAACTAAATTGAATTTAGAACAAATGTTTTTGTATTTTAGGGATATAGACAATGGAAAGTTGAAAAACACAGAAGATTAAACAGTGATAGAGTCCCCTTAAAAGTGAGATCTGGTTATCATAGCTCGAAATTGATTTAAGAGAGAGTAGAAATCACTAAGCTTCAAAATGGTAAATCTTAAAGTACTCTTCAAGTCTAGGATCTTAATAAATAGGACTCCATTTCTTAAGATCCCGTTAAGTGCTCTTAGTGTGTGTAGTAGGATCAGCCAATGCAATAGGTCAAATGAAATCTAGAATTAACTCAACATGAAACACCTTCAAGAGGAAAAGAAATGCCTAGCCACGCATTGCACCTAGAAGCTTTGTAACTTGGAATGAATCTGAGTCACCCATAGTGGAGGTTTGATAGTGGAAAAATGGATGAGATTAGAGTTAGACGAGTGAAAAATGAAAGAAAGAGATTGGTATTCAGGTCGGTTTACATGCATGGGTAAGTGAAATTTCCAAAAATGATTCAGGTTTTAGGTTGCTGCTTCGAAGTTTTCACCATGTCAAAGTAATGAGTTCGCCACAGTTAACTTTTCCCGAGACGTTTGGGTTGTTGATTTGAAGGTTTTGCCATGACAAAGTAATGAGTTCGTCGTGGCTAATTTTTTCTGAGATGTATTCTTTCTTGACCTTATTTCTTAGCAATTTCTTGGTCTTTATTCTTGGCTCCATTTCTTGAGTGTCCTACAATAAAAAGCAATAGTTTGCAATATCAATTGTCTTAGAAACCAAGTGAGTGCAATTACTAACTAATTATGAAAATTTTACCCTCAAACTATTTTAATTCAAAACAAGCACTCTTGAGCTAAATTAAGCATAATATCTAACAAAAGAGCTGTAAGTATGACAAAAACCCTAGAAATATAACTAAATATATAAGACTTGGGTCAATCATAATCATATAATGAAATCCATTGTGATTCGTTTCCATTTCCACTTCGGAATAGGTAACGAATGAAGCTTCCTAATCTGAGCTTGATGTTCAGCCTTAATCTGCTAACAAGTTAAACATTTAGCTACATAGTCAGCTACTTGCTTCTTCATTCTTAGCCACCAGGAATGCTACTTAATAGTATTATATACATCTTGGTTGTACTAGGATGTATAGCCTAAACTACTACATGCACCTCCTCTAGAATTTCTCTCCTCAGTTTTTCAATGTCAGGCACTCACAACCTCTGCTTTAATCACAAAGTCTCAACTCTCAATTCAAATTATGCATCTAGATTGACCTTAATCTTCTCAGTCAACTTCACTATTTTAGGATCTTTACTTTGAACTCTTCTAATCTTATCATGCAACATTATTCTTAACTTTTAGTGTAGCTATCAATGCTTTATTATACTCTAAATTCAACTCCACATTTAAAGTTCTCAATTGAACTAGGCTTGGTAACCTTGATAACTAAATCTGAGCTACATTACTATTCGACTTCCTACTCAATGGATATGCCACTAGATTGGCTTTCCTTGGATGATAATCAATCATATAATCATAATCCGCTAACAACTTGATCTATGCCCTTTGTTTCAAGTTTAACTCTTTTTGACTCAGTAGGTGCCTCAAACTCTTATGATCAATGAATATCTAGAATGTCTTTCCATATAAATAATGTATCCATATCTTTAGAGCAAAGACCACTACTGCAAGCTCTAAATCATATACCAGATAGTTCATCTCGTGAGACCTTAATTGTCTCAATGCATAGGCTATCACCTTTCTATACTAAATCAACACACATCCTGATCCTTGATGCAAAGCATCATTGTATACTACATATCCACTAGTTCCCGATGGAGTAGTCAACACTGATGCAGTGGTCAACCGATGTTTCAGTTCCTCAAAGTTTCTCTGGCATTCGTCATTCCATCTGAAGACCACATTCTTCCTCAGAAGTTTAGTCTGAGGGGATGAGAACAATGAGAATTCCTCGATAAACCTCTGCTAATATTTTACTAATATTAGGAAACTCTGAATTTTTGATACATTATTCGAAGCCTCTCATTTCATTACCGCTTTAATCTTCTTTAGATCCACTTAAGTAACTTGACCACTTATTATGTGGCCCAGAAACACTACTTAACTTAGCCAAAACTCACATTTACTGAATTTGATGTATAGTTGTTTCTCCCTTATCATCTGTAGGATTACTCTCAAATGCTCAGCATGCTCCTCTCCTAGTCTTTGAATATACCAAAACGTCATTAATAAACACTATCACAAAGCTATCTAGGTAGGGCTGAAACACCTTATTCATCAATGCCATAAATGTAGCTGGGGCATTAGTCAACCCAAATGGCATTACTAAGAACTCATAATGCCCATACCTACTCCGAAAAGCACTCTTCAATATATCAGCCTCCACTATCTTCAGTTGATAGTACTCAGATCTCAAGTTCAACTTAGTAAACACCTAAGCTCCTTGTAATTGGTCAAGCAAATCATTGACTCTAGGAAATAGGTACTTGTTCTTCACTGTTACTTGATTCAGTTGCCTATAATTGTTGCACAATATCAACGTTCCATCCTTCTTTTTCATAAATAAGAATGGAGTTCCCCAGGGTGAAAGAATGGTCTAATGCACCTCTTTTCCAGTAACTCCTGCAACTGAGCCTTCAACTCTTTCAACTCTATAGGTGCCATCCTATATGGAGGAATAGATATAAGAGCAGTACCTTATAAACTCTATTTCCTGATCTGGAGGTAAGCCAGGTAACTATGCGGAAAACACATCTAGGAATTCCCTACCTTAGGAATGTCCAACACATTCCACTCAGTTCAGGTATCAATGACATAGGCCAAATAAGCTTCACATCTCCCTTAGATATCAATGTCCTGGCTGGCATTGCTTGGCTAATACCTTTAAACACTGCTCTCGGCTAATTAGAAGGTTCAAATATTTCCTCCTTTGTATAGCATAGCAATTCGTGATGGCTCTATGAGCAGTGAGCCAATCGATACCTAAAATAAAATCTATTTCCTTTAACATTATCACAATCAAGTCTGCCTCTAACTCTGCCCTATCAATTCAAATCAAACACCTCTCATAGGCTTTTACTATCACAGTGGTACTACCTATCGGTATACTCACCTCGAATCCTTATCTCAATAACTCCCTATCATAATGCAACCCAGATGTCATTTGTAGTGCGATAAAGGAATGCGAAGATCCAGGATCTAGCAATACAAAAGCCTCAAAAGCAAATATAAGTAACACACTTGCAACGACCTCTAGAGAATCTTAAGCCTCTTGTCTATTCATTGCATAGACTTGGGCCTGACACTATGGTTGATTGCTCCACACCTTAATCCTACCAGTAGCACTCCTAGAACTCATTTTGCCTCTGTTACAACCTCTCTGTCCAAACCTACTGGCTCGGCTTTGCTGAGCAATATTTTCTGTTGCCACACTTCCTCTCTTACCAGATTGTGCTCTAAACACAATAGAACAATCCCTGATTTGATGATCAAATGAGCAGCATCGAATACAGGCTCCTGTCAATTTCTAGCATCTACCACTGTACTTCTTCCCACAATGCTCATAATTTTAGCAGTTGACCTAATACAACACCTCTTCGACTACCAGACTAAATAATCTGAACCCCAACTGTCTTGATCTAGTCGGTGGTCTGAAAGCTCGGTTCTAATGCTTACCAAATCTTCTGCCAGAACCACCCTGAGATTCACTGGGCCTCTTCACTCTAGATTCTGATCCATGTTCTGATTGACTATCCTTTAACAAATGCTCAATGCGGATCGAGGCATCTTGTAGTTTTATAAGATTACCCAAGTTAGAAATGGCTAACCTCGTCCGGATCTCCATGTTCAGCCCATCTTCAAATCTCCTGCACTTGTATTTCTCAGTAGGAATCAAAGCAGTAGCATTTACCATTAGCTCGTTGAAATTAATCTCATACTCTGCCATAAACAAAGTACCCTGCTTCAAATCCAAAAATTCCTTCATCTTTCTATCCAGGTAGATTTTGGGCATGTAGTTCTCCTTGAAGACTTAGGAATCTCAGGAAGTCTTCCTTTCTCAAATTATAAGGCCTGATGGTACTACCTCAGCCTGGAACAGTTGTCTACCATTAGTAAGCTGGGCCTTGTAATAAGGAGACTACATGGTCAAACCTCTCATCTGGCTCGCAGTCCATTTGGTGAAAAATCCTCTCTGTTCTTTCTAGCCATCCCTCAACCTCTACAGGCTCTATACATCCATAGAAGTCCATAGCCCCTAGCTTTCATAGCTTGTCGTGACTGCTTTCCCTTCTCTTGGGAATTTAGGGAACATTCCCTTAGGTCGAGATATAGACGACTCTCTATTGGCTCTTACTAATCTTAGCTTAGCTGATTGTTCCACTTGATCACCTATGGAGGATGACCTATAATAAACAATAACTTCAACTATTATCTGCAATTCTCAAAATATTTCATGCCTAACATTCCTATATATCCCTAAGGATGCCAACCATGCTCTGATAGCAACTTAACTGTAGCACTTCACTCCCATCTGACAAGTACACTTATGTCTTTCGGACATTTGTGCATATGCTTGATGGAAATGGCATGCTAACTATAACACTTTCACATATATAATGACGTCATAAGTAAAGCCATAAATAAAAAAATGTCTAAAATCCAAAATTTCCTTATTTCATTTTATAAACCATGATTTACAATGTAGCATTACAAACAACATCCATGTTTATACAATATCAAACTATCAAAAACCACAGCTCTACCTACAAAGTTGCTACATACATGAGGAATTAAAAAAATTAAGACTAAACCCTTCAGTCCCAACTGACCGATCTTTGAGCCATGTCTTTTATCCAAAAACTGTATAAGATCTCCTTTAAGTTGTCTTAGAAACTATGCCATCACTTTCGAACCTGAAATGTTAATGTTGTAATTTTGTAGAGTTTTGCGAACTCAATAACTTGACCATCCTCGATGGTTCACTCTTGTCACGTAACACAATAGTTCATGTTATCATATAGTTCACATCTTTTCATTTATCATCATGTAATATCACAAAACACTTTGTCCACATTTGGCACATTTCAAATCTATACAATACAAATCAACATTTCATTGCAAGTATACAAAACATACTCATTGATAAGGTTTCACATATTTTAGTCAATAAAATTCATTAATACATTGCAATCATTCAATTCATACATATCAAATGAGTACGCAATGTTTATGAGACTCAAATCCGTTTGTTACTTTGTCGTGACCGAGTACCTTTTTCACTATCCCGTATCCTTTCTGAATATCGGGCTCATTGATGCTATCCCTTATCTGTTGGGGATACGAGCTCATTTTACATATTTATCTAGAGGCTTTTACCACAGTCTGAGCTTTAAGCTCTTTTTCACTGGCGGCTTCGGTCACAATTGCCTTTATATTTCACGCATTCATGAGATAAAATGCATTACACAAATTCAATCATTATATTCAGTCAATCCTATTCGCATTCGCTTTTTTATTCACATTTGTCATTAGACTTGGTCCAGCATTTAACATAAAAGTTGAGAAAATATTCATTCAATCACATTCATATTTAAGGAACACTTCCAATATTTTATTCATACATCAAACGCCTCAAACATTTAATGTCTACAAATCAGTACAACACATCACATAATAATTTATTGCATAATAAAACAAATAAACAAGCAATCAAGGTGAGATCATCTTAGGTTACTCACAATTTCTCTGTTTAGCTTATTACTTTAAAGTCCCGACAGTGTCTGGAGGCGGTGGCTAAATGTCATCTTCTATATCATGCCATCACATATATTAATACATCACTAATTTTTACATTCATATGAATAATCAATCATAAGCACTTTTATGTATATGTCGTGTGTTATGCATGTTCAATGACCAATTCTTGGGTATATTTTCTTAATACACTTTATAATCAATTTGCAACACCTTCCATCATTCTTTAATCCATAATACACTTTACTCACTTTAATCCTTTCATTCAACATCAACTGAATTCATTTAAGATCTCATTTAAACCTAAATACCTCATATGGAAACACCCTAACCTTGATCAGTCCGAAAATCACTGAAAAGAAACATCCTTTGCATTTCCTATTAGAAAAAGTCATAATCGTTCAAAAGCATGATCGTGGTTGTCATGAAAAGTCACGATCGACCATGCTTTTCAGCCTTTTTCAGCAAAGGTCATGATAGTTCAAGTGCACGATCGTGCCTTACTTTGTTTTTCTTCTTCCTTTCTTCTTTTTATCGGAAACCAACACACATTAAACACCTAGTTCACACCAATTTTTGCATATTGCTTTACCTCAAACTTAAAATCATTCTACACTTATTCAAATACCATTTTTATTGCATTCAATTATCAAACCTCTAATCAATTTATTAGCATCTTCAACTACATATTATCATTCATGAAATCTTATTCTTTTTCCATCATTTCACATTCATTTTATCAAACATTTCATTGTTAAAATTCCATCATTTCTAGTTAATGAAACAGTCATTTATACCTCAATTTTAGTTCAGTATCATCAATTCACAATTCAAAAATTCATGATTGATCATAAACATCAAAACAATACATATTCCTATACTCTTCCATATCAATTTTCTGCATGTTTTCTTCTTCACTAACACCTTCATTTAAACCCCAATTATAATTCTAATTCATTTCATTTAAGGACAACAAAATACTCCCTTGTTAAGAACTCATGATTTATCATTCCATAGAATAAGAAAAAAGATATAACTCCATTTATGAAATTATTCATCTTATTAATTGTATCACCGAAATTGCTTCTTCCTAAAACAATTCATGCATGCATCACAAGACTTAAACCATAATTTCTTCATTATTGATACCACCCACGTCAGTACAAAAGAATCAAGTTCATTGTCAATATCCTTAATCTCAATTTACACATCATCAATATGTCCTTTAACACTACCTCTAAAAATCAAAACATAACTTACTTGATAAAAAGTTCTCACTCTTTACCAAATTTCCAGAAGTTAAGAGAGAATGAGATTTCGTGGAGAAAAAGCAAAGATAGAGAGAGAAAATCGAAAACCTCAAATGGGCTGAAGTTATTTAACTCTTACTTTGCAAGGTGTAACGTTGTACACAAGATGGAAAGAACATAGTGTTTCTGTGGTGGATGAACAAAGAGAGAGTTTTGGTGGGATGTAGAAACAATGTAATTCCTAAGTTACTAGGTGTCTCCATTATGCATTGACAAATGTCACCAATGCATGTCTCCTATATGTCCTCCATTTAAGCTACCAAGTGTCACACTTCCATTTGTCTCTTATTTCTACTATCATTTATCAATTAACCTGCCACTTGACATTTTCCCTAGTTCAAAAATACGCTAAATTTTTAGAAATTTTTGAAATGTCACCAAAAATTCTAAATCAATTTTAATACTCACCAATTTAATTTTCAAGAAAAATAATCCACAATTGACATTATAATCACATTAAAATCAATTACACCTAGAAAATGTCAATGAATGCTTGTATAATCATTTTAATAAGTGCAACATTAATATTCACATTTATGTGTATAACTCTAATGTACAGTATCTTGTCAAACCCTTATCATAAGATAATGGATGTTACAATTTAATTTAAGGTTTAGTCTTTTTCATGGAGCTTATTGCTATTATTTATCTGATATGGAATGCTATCACTCCTAGTCAATAGATGATAAGTTTTGGTTTGGATGCTGGGTATGAACCAATTAATTTACGAAGATTTGAGACTTATTACAGCTATCCTATTATGCTTTGGACTAGTTCCTTGAATCATGAAAATATTCTTTTTTAAACCAATGATAAATGTTACAATTGGATGAGATCTTTCCCTTGAATCATAGTTTGGTAATCTTGACTTTCTTAATTTTAAATTCAGTTGATTTAATTTGTTTCCTTCTTATTTTCAACTAATCGGTTATTTAATCAAAACCCCCATTTAATTTTATTGCTTGAAATTAAGAAACAATTGTTCAGTTCTCTAGGGATTCAACTTGGTTCCATGACTACTACAAAAGTTTAAAGAATCAGAATTATTTTGGGGGCTTCGAAAACACAACCAAAATTTGTGGTTTGGGAAATTCCCTCTCGCAACATTGACTTATTCCATACTCCCTTCTTGTAAGGTTAGGCACCCATTAGTCAGATGCCTTATATTTGCAAATATTCAACATACCTTTATTTGTGCCTATCCAACTGTAATTTGTCTAACAAAAGATGTTGGCTCATCTAAATGTTGTTTGATGGATGAAGTCCTTATCTCGTTTACACAATGAACATCATTGCGAGAGCCAAATTGTTAGGTGTTTGTAGCCATATGCTTGATTAGAGTCTTGGCTTCTATGGGAGTCTTAATGCTCTACCTCTCACTGCCCATACTCCTCTCTACATGTAAAAATGCCTTACATAAATATTGGATAAGGAGTTTTTAAGATATGATATGATAGGGACAGCTGACATACATGTTGGATCGAAAATGAAAGCATGCATGATTTGGATAAATAGTAGATTTTAAAACTTTTTCGAAATAAAAAATGCAGTGGAAATAACATAACCAAATCAACATGTTTTAGCTATACATGATACAATATAAGGAAAATAATTTACATAAGAACAAGGTGGTAGAAATATACCAACTCCTTGCTACAGCTTTGACTCCTCGCATTTTTATCCTCTCTTTTGTCAATGTATCCTGTCCTTGTTGTTGTATCTCGATCAATCCCATCTACCACTTTTTCTTCTTAGATAACTTGGTTAATAAGATCCTTTGGTGGGAAAGGAGAAGAAATATTTTGAGGAGATTTTTCTTAGAAGGAAGAGCCAAAAAGTGAGACTCTTCTCATTCATGTTTCGGCTATGCATGCACGAGAGGAGAGAGTGAGTTAAAAAAAAGCAAGAATCCTTCTTCCTCTCTTTGTTTATTTCGATTATCATAAAAGAAAGATGTGATGCGCATCCAATGCATTACTTCATTCTTTAATCAATCATAAAGAATGAAGTTTGTGGGCTACTTCTTATAGATGCTATTATCTATTTTAAGAAAGTCCTTAACCTGCCAACTCCATGTTTTGCTTAATGGAAACAAGAATATTTCTTGAGCCTATCTTCTCTTCTGCTTTAGAAACCTAAGAAATGTTGGAACTCCATTTGGCACTCCTGAAATATCAAACCTGTAAAAAAAAATTATTAGTGAATAAGAACTTTAGCAATTACCTCCTCATGGTGTTTGAGCTAAGATGTTCCATAACTTGTAAGATTACTCTAGATTACAGGCTCCCCACATCCTTGACTTCATCTTTAAATGTTTGATTATTCCTCTCAGTCTAAATGTTATAGACAGTAGTAGCAAGAAGGATATGGAAAAGGTTAATGTTAGAGGGTCTAATATTTGAGGATTGGTTAAACCAAATAGGGATGGATTGAAGGTTTGTATTATTGGGGATGTGTATATGGAAGTGGTTGAGACATTGTTCCCATTTGGTTTTAGAGAAGGGGCATTAAAAAACAAATGTACAATAGTCTCATTGTCCGAGTTACATAAGGAACAACGGTTAAGGGTATGGAGATAGAGAAGTTTGTCCTGTGTTTGCAACTTTTTAAGGAAAACCAGACATAGTATGAAAGAACACTAAGGGCTGTTGCTTTTAAACCAAACCAGTTTATGCCAAGGGACATTCTGTATTGGAGGTCTTAAGAAATTGTAGGTTGAACCATTAGTGTACTTTTTTGAAGGGCTAGCTAACCATTCCAAACAATCTGGTTTAGAGTTATTTGGTTGGTATAGTAGGGGCTCTAGGTTACCAATGATCTCTATAGTTGCCTCTTGCCATCTTCACTCATTATTACTGATGATTTCAGAGACTTTTGCTGTCATAGGTAGTTTCGAACCATTGATTTCTCTTGGAGAAGAGAAGTTCTTCAGGATTCCTTTAGGATGCTAAGGATCTGCCAGAAAAGAGTAGAATTTCCATTCCCTATCCTAAATCTGAAATGGTTACCTAATTTATCCCTCACAAATAAGATTTTCCTCCATCTCCATGAACTATTATTGATAGGTTGGGCACTCCAGAAATTTTTCCTTCTCAAAATAATGGAATTCACCCACTTAACCCACAAAACTTCACTATCATCAAACAAATACTAGATCCTTTTCCGTAATGGGTCATAATTCCATGTTGACAAATGCTTAATCCCTAAACCTCCCTCCCTTTTCGGTCTATTAATGTCACTCCATTTAACCTTAGCATGAGAATTAGAAGCCACCTTCCTAGCCCACAAAAAATTCCTAAGTTTAGACTCAATATCCTTAAGGATGGAAGTAGGAAGAATGAAATGGGTAGACCAGTACACTTGGAAAGAAGATAGGACAGAAATCACTAATTGGAGTCTACCCGCATATGAAAGGTATTTATGAGTCCATTTGATAATCCTAGCATCAATTTTTTCCAATAAGGGTAAGCAATCCCTCCTAGATAACCAACTTGTTAAGAAAGGTACCCCCAAATACCGTATGGGGAGAGTGCCTTTCTTGAGCTTGGAGGTAACTTCCATTTGATGAGTCAGATGGTCCATATCAGGAGACAAGAAAAACTGACTCTTGGAAGGATTCATATCCATACAAGAAAAACTAAAGAAGGTAAAGATACAATTAAGCAAGGTTTGAGCTAAACTCAGATTCGCATGACAAAACATCAGGAGATCATTAGCAAACAAGAGATGGGTAAGTTTAACGGTTTTGCACCTCTAATGATATTTGAAGGAAAGGCTACCAGCTATGCAAACATTTAAACTCCTAGAGAGAACTTCCATACAAATAATGAAGAGGAATGGAGATAAGGGATTTCCTTATCTTAGACCTGACTTCCCTCTAAAAAATTTAGAGGGAGATCTATTGATCAAAATAGAATAAGAAGGAGAGGTTATACATTCTTTGATCCATTCTATGAACTTTATAGGAAGGCCTATAACTACTAATGCATTTAGGAGGAAATCCCATTGTATGGAATCATAGGCTTTTTGAAGGTCCACTTTAAAAGAACATCTATTTTGATTATTTGGGAGGTGATAATTTTTGAAAATTTCTTGGGCCAACAAGATGTTATCCCCTATTCGACGGTTCTTAATGAAAGCACTTTGGTTTGGACTAACAATGTGAGGAAGAATCTCTCTAAGTCTATTTGCTATGATTTTAGCAATCACCTTATAAAGCATGTTGCAACAAGAGATGGGCCTATAGTCTAACACTATGGAAGGGTGACCTTTTTTAGGAATGAGAGAAATAAAAGTGGAATTAGGCTCTTTGAGGAGATTTCCGTGTTAGAAAAAATCTTGGATGGGACGGGTAACTTCCTCTCCAATAATATCCCAGGTTTGTTTAAATAAAAACCCATTAATCTAGAATGGGAGCCTTATTAGGATTGAGAGAATTGAAAGCCTCCCTAATCTTTTATGCTGAGACTTCAACAATAAGAGAACTATAAAGATTATCAGGCAACGAATGAGGGAAAAGATTTTCCACAAACTCTTTAGAAGAGTGAAGAAACTTTTTATCCCTAATAGAACCTAGAAAGTATTTAAGAAACTGATCTTGAATCTCTTCTAGACCAATAATCTTGTTCCCATTTCCCACTACTAAAAAATGTATGATGTTTCTGTATCTATTAACTAGGAGTGAGTTGTGATAGAATTTGGTGTTCCTATCCTCTTCTCTGAGCCATTTAATCCTAGAAGACTGTTTAAAGAATGACTCCTGATCTTCTAGGGCTTTAATTAACTCATCAATGGCCTCAGATTCCTTAGCAATCAGAAGAGAAGACTTAGGCAAAAGTCTTATTTGATCTTGGATGTTATTAAGAGTAACTTGGTAACTCTCATCTCTAACATTCACATCACCTATTTACCTAGAATTCAGAATTTTGAGAGCTTTTTTAACCATCTTGAGCTTAGACACAATACAAAACATAGGTGTACCCTGAACTTGAGAGGACCAAGCATCCTCTACTGTCTAAAGGAAATTGGGCTAAGAGGCTAGAAAATTAGAAAACCTGAAAGGAGAAGATATCTTCTGCATGTTTGCTAAAGACCTAACCACTATTGGAGAACGGTCTAATATGTTTGGGTTAAGAATAACACTATATGAATTGGGAAACCTAGAGCTCCAAGCCGAGTTAATGAGGGCTCTATCTAACTTCCTAGCAATAAAGAAATCTCCACATTATTTATTTTTCTAACTAAAACTTGGGCCACTAGAATTTAAATCATACAAAGCATTGCCCTAAACATACTTCCAAAATTCACGCATGCCATTCATAGCTGAGGGACTTATAGGATCTGCTTCATGGGGAAACAAAATAGCATTAAAGTCCCTCGCTATAATCCAAGGAATATTACCTACAGAGAGGTTAATATTAAATAGATCTAACCAAAGATTCTTCATATGGTTGTGGTTATTGGACCCATAAACACAAGTAACTAAGAAGGATGAAGAACAGTTCCTAGGGGACATCTGTAAATGAATCAGATGGTCATTAGAGCTTAGAATAGAACATTAAAAAAATCAGGGTTCCAAGCTAACACAATCCTATCATTCAAAGCATGGTCTACATTATTATAAGAAAGCCATCTAGGAGACAAGGAGGAGAAAAAATTATTCAAATAGGAGGGAGACCTAATCCTAGATTCAATCAAATAAACATAAGAAATGTAAAATCTTTTAAGACAAGCTTGTATTGCTAATTGTTTTTTAGGGTTGTTTAAACTCCTAACGTTCCAAAAAACAAAATCCATAACACAAAAACCAGAAATCACCTCCTAGTTCTATTTCCTCCTAGTTTTCCTACTTTTCCTCACAGTAAATCCCCCTCTGCCCTTCTCATAATTCCAGGACTATTAGGAACCAATTCAAAAATAGGAGAGGAAGGTATTGTACCTACTTGATTTACAATAGGATAGTTTGGATCCTCAAGGTCTCTACTTGATTCATCTAGCTTCTATTGATCCTTGCTTTGTAGAGAAGGACTACCAGCAGTACTTGCATCTTTATTAACTTGTATTGTCATCTCATTATAATGATCCATCTGTTGAGGTCTTTGGCCCTTACATTGCTCGATTTGTATCTTTGATGTTCTAATCTCCATATTTCTTTGAATTGTCTTCTCTATGATTAATTTCTGCTCCTTTTCTTGGTGAGTTGAATTATTTGGTATCTTCTCCTTTCCTTTCTCCAACTCCTATTGTAATCCAGTCTTAAACGATCTCTTTGTAGGTGCGCATTCCTTCTTTTGTGTATAACGATTAGGCCTTCATTCGTACTTAATCTTTATTTCCTTAAAAATTATTTTCACTTCCTCATTGTAAGTAGCTAGTTGGGAAGAAGAAGGCCAACTCCTCTGTAATTCTAACTCCACACACATCCTTGCATACACTATCCTAGACATCATAGCCGTCTGTGTATCCATAAGGGAAGGGTGACCCACAGCACTTGCAATTCTTCCCAACACTTCCATGTTCCAGTATTTTATTAGAATCTTATGAAACCTAGCCCACACGGAGGCAAACTTAACATCTTCTTGTTCCCCAACCCCACCCCCCATCCCATTCAGACTATGCTTTCTCAGAAATAAGGGCTTACCTTAGATATGTGAAGGACCCTTTTCCAACACCAAATTCAATCCTATCTCTGAATCAAACTTAAACAAAAAATTGTTTGAACTAGTAATTAAAGTTTCCTTTAACCCAAACTTTACCTAAGATTTTGCTAATGCTCTCTGAACTAGAGGAAAAGCTGGTTGTTTTCCTATGAAAAAACCTATCAGAGCTAACCTGATAACCTTCCTAAAAGCCAAATCGGGAATCTAATTGGACTTATATAATTCAAGCTCTAATAAGCCTAGAATTATTTTAATGTCATTAGAATTAATTCTAGCATATTAATCAAATGTCATTCCACTAAAGACAATTGGTTAAGCCCTTGAATTACTAAGTATTATGTAAATATATGTTTCAAATAAGATGTCCAATTGAAAACTTTATTATGAACCATATTATAGCCATCTACTCAATAAAGGGTAAAATTATCGTTTTACCCTTATATTGGTTTTTCCTTCTAGATCTCCCGTTTACTCTATATGGTGGTTAACACACAAGAACTTATCTTGGTACTAAGACTTAATGGATAGCTAGTCCATCAGACTATTGGTGCCAGTTTAATCACCAAACTCTGTAAAACATCTAAAAATGATGATATCACTATAAACTCTTTATTTGAGTGAATGTTCCCTGATGCAAGTTTAAATTAATAATTCCAACATGCAGATATTGGATTAATACTCTATACAAATCCATTATGATAATATCAAGAATTATAATAAAAACATATAAATTCACCACCAATCAAGATTGTGGTTCGTAATAACAGAACACTAAGGTCTAGGTTTTAAGATTAAAGTAACGTCCCACTTTATTCTTTAAAAAATACTTGATTACATATTCATTTAGTAGGGTAATTATCGATAGTTAACTACTATTATGATATGAAACTCATCATTCCCTTAAAGTAAACTCTTTTACTTACATAGAGATAAATCACAACACTATAATCTAAATCATAATCAAGTGACCAAATTGATTATTCAACTATGAATCAACTGATTTAGATTCTAATAATATACATATTTCTCATACATTTCCATGTATATGTATATCATTTACAAAAGAATCTTGGTACATAATGCTGATACAAATAAAACAAAATTATTTTGTTTTATTAATAATAAATATTTTTAATTACAAAAGTAACTGGTAGAAAATTAAGTTATATCTTAATATACTTGCTTTCCAGGGCACTATATTTACATAACTCCAATAATCTCCTACTTGCCCTAAAGAAAGTTCGACATATCCCTCATTCCTATCCCGCTATGTGACCCTCAAAACTCTTTTGAGAAAGCATCTTCGTAAATGGATCAGCAAGGTTTTGCTCTGTGGGAATCTTTATCACATTCACCTCACCACATTGTATTATCTCCCTTATGAGATGATACTTTTTCTCAATGTGTTTGGAAGCTTTATGGTTCTGAGGTTCTTTAGAATTAGCCACCACCTTAATATTATCACAATAAAGTGTAATGACCTTTTCTGCGTCATGAACTACCTCCAAATAATTCAGGAACTTGTGGAGTCAGACTGCTTCTTTTGCTGCTTCACAAGCAGCGACATACTTAGCTCCATAGTCGAATTAGCAACACAAGATTGCTTGATACTCCTTGAGACTATGGCTCGACCTCCTTAAACAAATATAGAACCAGATGTTGATTTCCTTCAATCAACATCTGGTTGGAAAACTGAATCTGTATATCCTGTCGGAATAAGGTTACTTCCAAGGTAAAAAAGCATTAAATTCTTTATCCTAAGAAGATACTTTAGTATGCACTTGACCACAGTCCAATGCTCCATTCTTGGATTAGATTGGAATTTACTTACCAGTCCCACTACGTAACAGATATCCTGTTTAGTGCAAAGCATAGCATACATTAAACTTCTAATTGTCAAAGCATATGGAATGTTACGCATGGGTTCGTCCTCCTAATGGGTCTTAGTTGCTTGCTTTTTTGAAAGTTTGATTCCATGTCTAGTAGGTGTGAAAACCCTCTTGGAATTTTGTATGGAAAACTTATTGAGCATGTTCTCTATGTAGGTTATTTGAGACAAGGCTATCAGTTTGTTCTTATGATGCCTTATAAGTTTGATCCCTAGAACATAGCTAGCCTCTCCCAAATCCTTCGTTGAGAACTATTTGTTCAGCCATCACTTAATTGTAGATGACATTCCTACATCATTCCCAATGAGCTGAATATCATCAACATGCAGGATTAGGAAAGTAACCTTCCCTTATTGAATCTTTTTATAGGCACAAGGCTTATCTAGGATTTGTGTGAATCTATAGGTTTTGATAGATTTATCAAGCCTAATGTTCCAAGACCTAGATGTTTTCTTAAGTCCATAATTGGATGTCTGCAATTTACATACCTTATGCTCATTACCTGGCTCAATAAATCCTTCTGGTTGTAGACCTACAAGGATCCATACGTCATTGATGTACATGGAATCTATTAATGATTTCATCACCTTGAGCCATTATTATGCATTAAGACCATTAATAACTTGTGTATAAGTAATGGGATATGTTTTTTGTTAGTCCGAGATATCTATTATGCCTTCTCCTAGATCTAGATACCTGTTTGGTTGGCTTACAACCCTCCCACTATGTCTAGGCATGACTTGATGTTCAGGTTGCTCTTCTGATTTAACTCTTGAATACATTTCGACGTCTTATTATGCTATATCCAAATCAACTCTTGGTTTGGATGAAGTAGCCAACTCCTTTAGTACTACTTCACTTCTTCCTTTGTGATTTCTCATAAATTCTTCCTCCAAGAAGATTGCATTTGTCGACACAAATACCTTCCTGTCTTAGGGACTGTAAAAATAGTACCCTCGTATACCCTTAAGATATCCTACAAATAAACATACTTCTAACCTTGGTTCCATCTTTGTAGATTCGGGCCTTAGAACATAGGCTGAGAAGTCCTAAGTCCTCAAGTGCCTCAATGAAGGCATTTGTCTATTCCATAACTCCCTAGGTGTTTTAAGCACAAATTTTGATGGACCAAAGTTAAGAAGATAGGTTTCTATTTGAATGGCATATCCCCAGAGCGATTCTAGAAGGCTAACATAGGACATCATTGATCTTACTATTTCTAATAAAGTCCTATTCCTCCTCTCGGCTACACCATTATGTTGAGGTGTTCTGGAAGCTGACAGGTTGGAAACAATTCCATTGTCAATTAGAAATTGTTGGAACTCTCCAGATAAGTACTCACCACCTCGATCCGATTAAAGTTGTTTTAACGGCTTGCCTAGCTCCTTTTCAGCTTCATCTTTGAATTCTTTGAACCTTTCAAAGGACTCACTCTTTTTGTGCATCAAATATAGATATCCATGTCTAGAGTAGTCATATACAAAGGTTATGAAGTATTCATAATCTCCTCCAGCTTGTACGTTCATAGTCCCACACATTAGTGTGTATCAGATCCAACGTGGATTTAGATCTGTTTCCTTTTAAAGGAAATGAGGCTTTGGTCATCTTTCCTTCAATAGAAGATTCAAAGGTGGGTAATGGATTATTATCCATGCCCGCAAGGATCCCATCTTTCAGTAACCTGTGAAGTCTTTTTTCATTGATATGACCCATTCTTAAATGCCACAGATATTTTGAATTAATGCAAGAGTTATTGGATTATCTTTGTTTTATTAATACTGTAGTGTTAAGTGATCCTGTCAAAGGTTCAATGAAGAACAATCCCTGTTTAATTATAGCTTTACAAATAAAATCCTTATTCCCATATATTGAAATAACATTTTCAAAATATAAGGACTAACTAGATTTTATTACATAAAAACAGAAATCATATTCCTTACAATGTTTAGGATGTAATATACATCCTGCAATGACCACTAGGAAAGTTCAAGATAATTACCCCCACTGATCTTGCTGAAACATTGGATCCATCTACTATCTTGACTTGAAACTAGCCTTTATGTAGTCTTTCTCGTTGTTGGAACCCCTACAAAGAATTTGAAACATGGTCAGTGGCTCTTGAATCTAAAATCCAAGAATTAGAATCTACCACATTTCTAGTGTCGGACCCCGTTTACGGAGCCCGACTCTCGATCATTATCGATTCGTCTTCTTACTCGGGTACCACAATTTCGCATGTACATGATTTAGGACAATAAGCATAACTCTCGCTATGGGTGTCGGA
>JAOSBN010133889.1:0-28148 GCA_027563595.1 Erythroxylum suave
TAATCTCAATCTAACCACAAATCAATTGCATTTTTCCATTATTTACTAACAATAACACATATAAACAACAAATAAACAAATAATTACACGAAAAAACCTCAAACATCAACAATAATCAAGCAAGATTTTATCACCAAACACTCACGTTTAACTCTAAAACATACTTTTTTTTTGTAGAAATGACACACCCATAAGAGAGTTTACCTCAAACAACACATGATGAGTAAGACAACAGTCGAAAAACACGAGAGAAGGAGTCGGAAAACCAAAGGCGATCGCGAGGAGAGAAGAGAAATGTGCGCAGGGGGGAGGGGAAGGGGCGACGCCCGAGTTAAAGGCGCTGGATTACTGACGGAATGTACATTCCGTCGGTAATCTAGATTTTCGCTCGTCGTCTTGACGACTCAACTTGTCGACAGTTACCGACGGAACATAATATTCCGTCAATAAAAAAGCAGTAATTTTATATGGTGGAAACTCAAATACCAACGGAACACTAATTCTGTCGGTAATCTAGGATTATCTCATCGTCTTCGTCAAAACATCGACTCATGTTGTCGATGGTTACCGACGGAAAAGAGATTCTGTCGGTGATTCAAACTTATCATCTCGTCTTTGTCAAAACGACGACGTTTGGTTAACCATTTACTGATAGTATACTGGTTTCATCGGTATTTAAGTTTCCCAGCTATTGCGATGGAATACAAATTTCGTCAATAAATAGAATTGGCTAACGCTTTTACTAACGGTATATTTACCGTCGGTAAATGGGCGAAGCTAATTAATCGTGGGAGTAATTCCCGCATTTATTATCGACGGAAGCCTCTATTCCATTAGTATGTGTACCAACGGGACTGTGTCTATCGGTATGTGTCCGAAGCAATTAAAATGCGGGAACAGTTCCCGTAATTTTTTCCAACATCGTAGGTTTTTTCATCGCTATATGCCGTCAGAGATTTTGCGCTAAATTCCTTCCCTCCAGTGTTACCGAAGGATGTATCTTTCCGTCACTAACGACACCGTATTTATCGATGGAACATAATATTCCGTCGGTAAATAGCGTCGAAATTGGTTCCGTCGAAAATATTCTGCCGCTATTCAGTGATTTTCTTGTAGTGAGATGAACTACAAACAAGAAAGCTATACTCATATCCTAAAGTAGTCATCATAACTAGAGGAGTCCAGAGGTAGTATTGATAAGAGCTCTATATTCGACTTTTGTACTAGAGAGGGGGGCAATTGTTTATTTCTTGCTACGCCATAAAATAAGATATCTCCCTAAAAAGAAATAGTAACTAGTAATGGATCAACTGTTCGTGGGGTCTCTAGTCCAATCAGCATCAGAATAGGCTCATAACTCTAATAGGGAGGACTAGCAAAATGAAAGCCATGAAACAAAGTACCTTTATCATACCTTAAGATACAAAGACCAACAGAGAAGTGAGTGGTACGAGGTGTGAACATGAATTGACACACAAATACTACTGACTAATTCGCGATAAAGTGTACTATTATTAAGTAGATTCCCATAAGTCGCAAAAAGGTGATCATTGGAGTCAAATGGAGTACTACTTGTCTCAGTATCAGTGATGCTGGCTCAAGAGATGAGGTCAATATCATACTTTGCTTGTGACAAATAGTATCCAGATTTATCAGAGGATATCTCAAGAACCAAAAAATATCTTAGGATATCTAAGTCTTTCATCTCAAACTGTTGATGGAGAAAGGGTTCAATAGTAGAGATACCCTATGTATCATCACAAGTTATTACTATATCATCCATATAGAGAATAAGAAGAGTGCATCCTTCATCTATTTTGCAAAGAAACAAGGTATGATCATAAAAAGCTAGACTGGAAACAAAGATGTCTAATGGTGAAACTAGATTTTGTAAACCACGCTCGAGGAACTTATTTTATTGAATATAAGGCTTTATGTAGATGACAAACCTTATTGCGAGGATGATTATATCCCAAAGGAGATTTCATGTATACTTCTTCTACGAGATCTCTATTGAAAAAAATATCTTGACATCTATGTGAAGCAGCTATCATCTTTTGCTAGCAAAAGGAACAATGAGATTGCAAGTTGAGGTCAATCAGGCTACTAGAATAAAGGCCTCTATATAATCAATGTTGTATTCCTGAGTGAATCTTTTACCAATAAAGTGGGCTTGGTATCTTTCTACTGATCCATCTACTCGATTATTAATTTATAGACCTATTTGTAATCAGCAACTAACTTATCTAAAGGTAAGTCAACAAAATCAAAAGTATTTATGTGAGTAAGTTCAAGTGGTTCTTTTGTCATTGCTTGTTATCATAAAGGGTTAGGACTGGCCTAGCGATAGGTGTGAGCCTGATATAGAGAGATAATAGAGAAATGAACATAGAAATCATAAAGACGGATAGAAGGTTGATTTACACGGTCAGTACAACGAAGTATTGGCGATAGAGGGAGAAGTTCTAATAAGGGATAGCCACTTAAAGGATTCAGTGGATCCATAATTGGAGAAGATGCACTAAGATCAAGTGTTGGTGGAATCAAACTGCATAGGCTACTAAAAGAACATGTAACATAAATGTCAAGAAAAAAGGGATACACTAGGATTAGAGAAGAATTGATGTATGGATTCACTGACTCAAAACTTTAAAAGAGTGGAAACATCTTATATTCCAAAAAAGTTATATGATGAGAGATACGAAGCCTTTGTGAAAAAAGATCCGAACGTATGTACCATTTGTGTTCTATACTATATCCTAAAAAGCAATATAGCCACGCTAATGGTTCTAGTTTGGTGTAATCTTGAGGTTATGAGAGAACAAAACAAGCACAATCAAAAAGTTTGAGAGTTTGATAATTAGGGGTACAATTAAATAAGCGTTCCTATGGAGAGATGTTATTTATGATAAGAGAAGGGATATGATTTATAGTGTATACAATAGTAAGAGTTGTTTATCCCTAAAAGATTTCTGGACAAGAAGATATAAGATGTATGTGCTTTCATTCTACTCGACCATTTTGTATAGAGTCACCTAAACAAGATCTTTAGAGAATAATACATTCTTGAGCAACAAATTGGGTGAAATTATATCTTTATATCATATGGCATTATCAGTGCAAAGCATTTTAATCTTACAAAAAAACTGAGTCTAAATCATATTAGTAAAATACTAGAAAATAGAAATTAAATCAAATTTATGACGCATGAGAAAAATCTATGTATAATGAGAAAAATCATCTATAAAGAGCACATAATATCTTAAACCACCTATAATATCATGAGAAGTAAGACCCCCAAATATCAGAATGTATCATATCGAAAGGTACTAAGAAATGAAATTATTAATAGAAAAAGGTAAACCATAACATTTAGAAAGCTACCATAAAACATAATTATAGTTTTTGGTTTTAATAGAGCCTAAATAAATACTAAAAATTAAAGATTCTAATCTAGTAAGAGAAATACGACCAAGATAAGAATGATAAAGATGAGAAGTAATAGCCCTAACAACAATTTTATATGGGAGATGTAATGAAGCTAGCTCAAATAGTTACCCAACCTTAAGTCCTATTCTAAGGATCTCGCCCATCTTTGGATCCTGCACAATACAATCAAGACTCAAAAAAGATAAATCAATACCAAGCTTACATAATTGACAACGTAAATGAGATTTAAGGACAATTTAGGAATAAGAAAAGTATGGGCAAAGCTAATATTGATGTTTGAGCAATGCTTGTATTTTGAATATGCATAGCTGAATTGTCAGCTATATGAACAATAAGTGGAACAAAAGGTGTTTACGGAGATGCAATAATAGAAGAATCAAAGGTCATATGATTGTAATAATCAAAATCAAAGTACTATGATGATAGAGTACCTGATGTGATAGACAAGACAGATGAGGAGACAATATCAGAATTGGGTTGAAGTTACTAGAGAAAAGCTTGAAAATCTATTAAAGAAAATGTAGCAGAAGTACTTTATATAAGAATCTTTATAGTAGAAGCAGCAGTAGTAGAAGGAGATTGAAGCGGCTTAAAAGAATTAATTTATCCAAAATTTGTAAAAGTCATTTTCTACACTCAGAGATGTGATAACTAGACTTCTTTTTTATAGTAATGGTAAGATCCTTTAAAAATTTTCTTGATAAAATTTTGAGAACTTTGAGAGAATAAGGTTTGATTGGCTATACAACATTAATATATGGATTAGATTTTTCCGTACAAAGAGCATTGAGTTGACTCTTTTATATAATTAATTCCTTGATTATAGTGTTAAGAGTTACCAAGGAACCTCAATAGAGAGCAGAGATGTGAATATAAGCAATTTCCTCTCGAAGAGCCATTATCAAATACCTTGTATGTTACAATTGCAAAGATTTGTATAGATGGTAGTTGCAGCAGGACTAGGACATTTAGGGTCTCCAAGTGTTATTTGATCTTAAAGCTCTTGTAATTATAAGATATAGGTGTGGATTGTTTGGTCAAGTTGTTATTGTAAACAATGAAGTCTTTGATAAAGCTGAAATTGATTAAGATCATTAGATATAGAGTAATGATTCATTAAATATCTCAAGCCAAAGCATTAAAAATCAAATTTGATCACTTTAGTATATGTATTTATAAACTATGTCAAGATTTGATGATTCATTATTGCATCCCAAGATACTAACTATTATATGAACACATATGGGCCTTTATCTTTCGTTTTTGTTGGTTTAGGTGTTTCTCTAGTAACAATGCATTAAAGGAGCCTCCCTCAGAAAAGCTATATAATTCCTTAACCCACATTTCATATTTTGAGCCATCAAAGGTGATATTGATAAGGTTAGGAATATACGGGGGAAGCTTAGAGACGTCCCTAATGAAAAAAAAGCAATAATAATGAAAAAAATTTCTATGGAGTTAAAAATTATGACCTTAAAAATGGATTTAGAATATCAAAAAACCTTGGGAATCGATTTAGATTGCAAAGTAACCAAAAAAATAGGTTAAACCGGATGGTCAAAAGATGATCAACAATTTTAAAACTAAACCAACAGCTTGATCTAAACCAGAGCAGAGGATAGGCGATGAAGACGTGGACTAATGAAATAAAAACATAGGTCATTAATGGAACATAAGCACTTGACAAACACACTGACTGGGTGCTGACGTAGGTTGACTTAATATTGACGTGGCACTGTTAGGTGCTAACTAGTCAACACACGGTCTAATGATAGCCTCACATGGTCTTTTGTTTGCTGATGACCTACTAATGTTTTTTCATGTGGATATGAATTTAGCCCAAACCTTACTTAATTGTCTGTCTACCTTCTTTAGTGTTTCTAGCATGGATATAAGTCGTTCTAAGAGTCATTTCTTCCTCTCCCCTGGTATGGACCATTTGACCTCTCCAATGGAAATCCTTTCTGGCTTTAAGAAAGGCTCTCTTCCTATTCAATACTTAGGGGTTCCTCTCTTAACAAGCAGATTGTTTAGGAGGGATTGCTTGCCCTTATTAGCCAAATTTGATGCTAGGATTAACAAATGAACTCATAAACATCTATCCTATGCGGGCAGACTACAATTGGTTGTTTCAGTTCTCTCTTCCTTCCAAGTGTATTGGTCTTCCCACTTCATTCTCCCTTCTTCAATTCTAAAGGATATAGAGACTAAACTCAGGAATTTTCTGTGGGCTGGGAAGGTGGATTCTCATTGTCATGCAAAGGTAAAATGGAGTGATGTTACTCGACCAAAACGAGAGGGAGGGTTGGGTATTAAGCATCTGTCAACATGGAACTCTGTACTATTAGGAAAAAGGATATGGTATTTATTTACCGATAGGGAAGCACTTTGGGTTCAATGTCACTCTATTATTTTAAGATGGAAAAATTTCTGGACTGCCCAACTAAACAATAATAGCTCTTGGACTTGGCGAAAAATCTTATTTGTGAGGGATCGATTAAGGAACCAATTTAGATTTAGAATAGGAGATGGTACTACTACCTTATTTTGGTAGGATCCTTGGCATCCTCGAGGTATCCTGATGCACTAATCTTCATCAAGGGAGATCAATGGTTTGGGCCTATTAATGACGGCCAGAGTTTCAGACATTATCAGAAATGATGATTGGAGATGGCCATAGGGCAATATTGGCAGCATTGGTAACCTGGAACCCCTTTCATACCAACCAAATAGTTCTATTCCTGACTGCTTTGAATGGTTAGCTAGCCCCTCCAAACAGTATACTAATGGTACATCTTACATTGTTTTAAGACCACCCCTACCGAGAGTTCCGTGGAATACACTGGAGTGCTTTAAAAACAACAACCCTAGGTTTTCATTCATATTATGGTTGGTTTTCCTTAATAAGTTGCAAACACGGGACAAACTTCTATTTCTCCTTACTCCTAGTCACTGCTCCTTATGTGTTTCGACCACTGAGACCATTGAACACCTGTTTTTTACTTTTCCATTCTCCTCAATCATGTGGGAACACTGTCTCACTCACTTTCAAATCCACCCTTCCACCACAACGAACCTCCATTCCCTCACCAGGTGGTTTCATCAGTCCTCAACTCCCACTGTTCTTAACATTTTCCCTATCCTACTCTCAACCAATGTCTACACCATTTGGATGGAAAGGAACAATCGTGTATTCTGAGATGAAGCCAAGGAAGTAGGGAGACTGCACTCCAGTATAATCTCCCAAATTATGGATCTCAACTCAAATAATGCGAGGAGGTAAATGTTGTGTGTTTGCTATTATTCACTAATATTTTGTAGGTTGATAGACAAGAAGACCACTGATGTTACCACAATCGCTAGTTTTCAAAGTAAAAGAGCAGATAGGCTTCAAAATGTTTAACAATCTGTTGGCTTTTATCTAGGAAGCCTGGAAGAGATCTCAACAACTGTACTAAGACCACCACCACTCATGGAACAAATGTTAGAGATACGATGGAGGCAAGCGGTAGGGAGACAGAACTCTACTCCTTTTCAACCTAGCCAAACTTACCAGACAGCACACGATGGAGTTCCTCAAACCCATCTACACTAACAGGGAGTACTAACCACTTCCTGTGTTCTTTAGCTCTACTATGAATGTATATGCGACAATGTGTACTAGGTATTATGGAGGGTTACGAAGCATGGGTAGTTCTTGTAGGTACTGTTGCATTAAATGTAGTTAGCTGGAGGTAAATTGAGTGATGGTCAAATTGCCTCATTGGCATTCTCCTGCCTTGTACATACTTTTGATTGATTTATTTAACTAACTGATTTACCAAAAAAAAAAAAAGGATTTGCGGTGACATTGGTCTTAACTATCTACTACTACCAGCCACTCTACAAGAACTTGGAGACTCTGCACTGTGGGCTATAATGGTTGTTGTTGTTGTCTTTGAATTCTTTGTAGGTGAGTTCTTACATATTCATAACTAATTCGCTATGTCTAAATCACTCTTCATGGAACTATGTGCAAATATTAGTTTAATGACACATACTATATGCATTTTATATGTGCTACACTCGGGAAAGGTTTGAATAGAACAATGGCTACATTTTTAGGTTGAGCTCTTGGCATTGGAGCTCATTACATGGCAAACTCTTCTGAGCATATTGGCGAGCCCATACTAATCGGATTCTTTGTCTTCTTAAAAGGTAGTCTTCTATTTCTTTTTCTTGACCTTCTTTTCATTCCTTTTTGGTATCCATTATATGTACAATTGTACTATTTGTTCTCTCTTACAAAAACTTCTAAATTTGTTTGTTTACAGCATCGATATCGACGTTCATACGTTTCTTTCCTAACATTAAAGGAAGATAAGACTATAGTTTGCTCAAATTCATAGTGACCTTCTTTCATGTTCGGTCCTAATACTTTATATGCCTGGGAAAAGTAAAAATAAAATTCTTCTTTTTGCTTATTTTTAAGCCTTCTCAAAAATAAAAATAAGTAAATTATGAATTTTTTAATGTTCTTTGGAAGGTTAAAAATAAACCTTATTTTAATTTATTTTATTTTTATAAAGATAAAAATAAACCTTATTTTATTATTTATAAAAATAGGTCCTGAGCGGTGCCCATCTTGGCCTTGCTCAGACCACCCTACATTCTCTTTATATCGGTATCAGGTTGGTAAGATGATGAGGTATTACAAATGGCACACAAGAGACTGTCAACAATCATTTTAGGTGGCTTTGCTTGTTTGATGATTTCCATAGTAGTTTTTCCTGTGTGGGCTGGAGAAGATCTTCATAATTTGATTGCTCTCAATACAGAAAAGTTGGGCTTTTTTTTTTTGGCTGCTCACGAAGTGTCCTAGGCGGGTCTTAATTGTAGGAAGACACCTTTAAGCTATCCACACCCAAACTAAACTTTGCTCGAGCTAGGTAGGTCCTTTACGGGAGGCAAAGCTCTGGCCCCAAATTTTAAACAGCTGCATACATGAGGGAGGTTCGAACCCACGACCTCACTTAAACCAAGAGAGCCCCTTAACAACTCACTTGCGCCCTGGGGTTAAGTTGGGCAAATTTTTAGAAGGTAACACCTCTCTCTTTCTCTAACTAATCATTTTCACTAGGTCGTTTCTTTCTTTTTTAATCATTATGTACTTAAAATAAAATTTTAACCATGTTTACAGGGTTTGGAGATGAGTACTTCAAGGTCAAAGAGGATGGGAAATTTGAAGATGACAAGTCATTTTTGCATGGGTATAGAAGTGTTCTCAATTCAAAAAGCACTGAAGAATCCTTGGTGGGAATTGTCCAAATCTACCATCTTTCTCTAAACCTTACATGGAAAAGTTTCTGATAACACTTCCATAGATTTCTCAGGCTAACTTTGCGAGATGGGAACCAGATCATGGTTGCTTCCAATTTCGCCATCCATGGAAGCAATACTTAAAAGTTAGAACTCTGGTTCATCAATGCACCTGTAGAATTGAAGCACTCAGTGACTACCTATTTGCTGATAAACAGATTTTATATCCAAATATCACTATGTACTATACTCTCTTTTTCCTATATATATTGTTAGATATTGTTAAATATATCTATTTTATTTTTATTTTGGCAAATTTTTAAATTGACATTCTTTTATCAAGTTTGAATTCAAATACCTGTTGGATAACTTTATAGATAGAATAGAATTCTATCTTGTCTTGGAGTTGATTATGTGAAGGATTGCTTAAGGGCATTATGGTATTTTTCTTATCTGCATGGATGAAGGGTTTGCTGTTGAAATATATGTGGTTACTATTTCAGTGAATAACTGATATATGACTTGCAGCTTATTTTGTGAGTGTGTGTGTGCAGAGGTGTGTATGAAGTGGATGTGTTGTTTTTGTTTTGAAAAGGACCTACGGCTGACTTTTGCTTAGTGTAGGTGAAGGTTTTCATTGTGAATTAAGTGGGCTTTGATAGCCACTACACAACTACTGTCCACCGAACATATTACCACAATCCAGATTGGGATTCCATGCTTGGAAGGTTGAATAAGTTACTCGCAATGTCTGGGTAATAGATTTACAAGTATCTTCTTTTTGATAAGCATAAGGCGCTAGACATCTCAGTGTGTGTATGCATGTGTGGCTCTTATAGGCAAGGATTGTGTAAGTTTCAATAAGAGAAAAACGTGAATCTACAAAGGCTGCGTCAACAGTGAAACATGCATGAATTGATTTCTTTGAAAAATAGCTGAAGGTGGAAAGGAGACGCAAGCTATAGTGTGTAGTTCTCTATTAGGGTTTTTATGTGTGCTGCACTTTTCATCATTGTGTGTAGTTAATGGGTTTGTGAACACAGCTGTAACTTTCTTTTGGGAATTTCGAGAATCAACTGGTTATCTTTGTGTTGGAAATTTTGTGGATCATGTCACCTGGGCTGAATGGTTTTGTGCTGTGTTTTCTTTGATGTGTTGTCATTGATTGGGTATTCTTGCAGCTACGATTTCTGCAGAAGTTTTCGTGACTTGATTATTAGTTCTGTGTGCATCAACACATTTTTATTGCGATAACTTCCAGATTTATTTCAACGGAGCTTAATTTTTCGGGAAGTTTTTCTTTTCTTTTCTATCTTAAGTGTATCTAGTTTTTGTTCTTTATCATTTTAATCTCTTAAGTTATTTGTTCATTATTCTTTCGTTAAAAGATTGATTGAGAAAATCCTCTGTCGAGGTTAGTACGAGGTGGTCGTACTATTGGGTTTGAAATTCTTTCATGGGAAGTGAGGTTGATAGATAGTATCAAAGGTTGAGTGGTGCCAGCTCAGTAAAACCTTGGGTAAATCTATTGTACTTTGATGAAAGTTATTAATCTAGGGAAGGGCCCCGTAGACATAAGCAAGGAGTGCTGAATTGCATTAACAAATTTCTGGTATTTTTATTATTTCATTTTTGCTTGGTTTTATTTTGCTTGTGTCAAAGACGTTTACGGAAGGTTTGCGAAACATTTAACACTTTTGATTTTTCAATTGGCATTAGAGTGGATCACCATTTCAGAAGTTGTTAGCAAGTTGGTGCAGATCCTAGTTTCACGAACATGACAAATTTTGAGATGAATCTCTTAAGAGGTAACAAGAAAGAAGCAAAGAATTGGCCCTATTGTTGGAAACTGGAAAATGTGTGAATGATGCGGAAGATGAATCAGATGAAAACGAAGACTTGGTACTACTCACACGAAATTTTGGTAAATGGCTGAAAAGAATGAAGAAGGACAGACCTAGCCTGAGACTATATGGCAGAAGTTTATCGGGTAACGATTCAAGACAACAAGTCAAGACACAAAAGGGTGAACAAAAGGTAAGAAGAATCCAATGTTACGAATGTCAAGGTTTTGGACACATTTAAGTCGAATGTGCTAATACTTTGAAGAAGAAAAAAGGAAAATCCTTCACAAGAACTGAAGTGAAAATGATTCCAATAGTGAATATAGTAGTGAAGAAGAAATCGCTAATGGCTCAGCGTCGATTGCCCCATACAACAAAAGTCCAGTTACTTGCTTAACAGTAACTAAGAAGGAAGTAACTGAAGTTGAAAAAGGGAGAAAATAAAAAAAATTCAAAAACAATTTAGATCTAGGTCCAATATCATATTATAACAGTGATGAAAGTGGCCTAGATGATGGAAAGGAAAATATTTACAAGGCTCACAAAGCTATGTGTGAAAAATGGGTGAATACGTGTAGAAAGAATGAAAGATTGGAAGAAGAAAATCTCTCCATGAAGAACACTATCCAAGGGCTAGAAAAGAATTTGAAGTTGGCATTAGATGAGCTTGGTGAAGCTAGAATGAAATTAGTAATTACCGAAAAGGGATTGAGAATGTTAAATGGAGGTACTGAAAAGCTAGAAAAGTTGTTGGAAATTGGCAAAGTTCAAGGGGATCTTCAAGGCATTGACTATAAGGGTGAGTACTGTAAAGTGAATGAGAAGAAAGATGACATATCCAAATCCATCCGAGAAGAAGAAACATCGAGAAAGAATCGAAGATTTATACCTACATGTCACTTTTGTGGAGTCGTTGGACATATAAGGCCAAGATGTTATCAGTTACTACAAATGATGTTTCAAAGGGGTCAAAACCGAAAATCTAGACACTCTCCATTAAATTTTCAGCAGCATCCCACAGTATCGAAGCAAGCTTGGATTAGAAAGGGTCAAGTAAAAGCACAAAAACATAGTGAAGGAAAACAAGAAAATGTCTAGATTTCCAGTTAGTTATTGCTGAGGAAGTAACTGTAGAAACTGATTTGCAGTTAGTTACTGCTGAGGAAGTAACTGCGCGAACTGAAGAACTTTCAGTTACTTCGGATGATGAACCAACCAAAACAATGGAAGTTGATTTCAACCGAGGTTCTTCATCTCAAATCCAAAGAAATCATCCAGTAAAAAATGTTATTGGAGATGTGAACAAAAGAAGAAAAACAAGAGAAAGAAAAAGGGTTGATTATCGAGAACTTGCAGGCTACTTGTGTTACACATCTTCATTCGAGCCAAAGAAAAAGACTAGGCTTGAATTTCTTTGAATGGCACAGGGTCAGTGTGCTTTACATTTTTGAAGTATTTTTTTGTTGTTAAAAAAACAAAAAAAGAGAAGGAATTTTTTTTGGTTCTTTAATTTTATGTTGCTATTGTCATCTCATCTTTTTAGTATTTTGCATTGTGACTTCTTTTTGTCTCTACCAAAGACTCTTAAGCTCTCGCATCAGTATGGATCTCTCTTAGGTATCTCTCTCTCTTTTGGGCATATCTCCCAGTTTTTTGAATGGTGGTAATTTGTCTTCTTGGTGAGCTTATAATTCTTTCGCTGGTATGATTATGCATTTTGATATTGTTTTGTCCCAAGGGGGAGATATCAGATTGTTTATGGTGAATGTTTCATTCAGGGGGAGATTTCAAGGTACATGTGTGACTATTTGTTATACTTTTTGGCATTTTTTGTCCCAAGGGGTAGAAATTTGGATAATTGGATTATTGTTACTGTGGATGCTCTTTGGAAGTTGATGTTACATTAAGGGGGAGTTCTTGGATTGTGGTTTGAATTTCTATATGCCTAATTATGTGATTTAGGGAGAGTTTCAGATTTGTGACAAATATGCCAAAAAGGGAGAGATTGTTAGATATATGTTAAATATATCTATTTTATTTTTATTTTGACATATTTTTAAATTGGCATTCTTTTATCAAGTTTGAATTCAAATAACTGTTGGATAACTTTGTAGATAGAATAGAATTCTATCTTGTATTGGAGTTGATTATGTGAAGGATTGCTTAAGGGCATTATGGTATTTTTCTTATCTACAAGGATGAAGGGTTTGCTGTTGAAATATACGTGGTTACTATTTCGATGAATAACTGATATATGAATTGCAGCCAATTTTGTGAATGTGTGTGTGCAGAGGTGCGTATGAAGTGGGTGTGTTGTTTTTTTTTTTAAAAGGACCTACAGCTGACTTTTGCTTAGTGTAGGTGAAGGTTTTCATTAAGTGGGCTTTGATAGCCACTGCACAACTACTGTCCATCGAACATATTACCACAATCCAGATTGGGATTCCATGTTTGGAAGGTTGAATAAGTTACTCGCGACGTCTGGGTAATAGATTTACAAGTATCTTTGTTTCGAAAAGCATAAGGCGTTGGACATCTCGGTGTATGTATGCATGTGTAGCTCTTCTAGGCAAGGATTGTGTAAGTTTCAATAAGGGAAAAACGTGAATCTGCAAAGGCTGCATCAACAGTGAAGCATGCGTGAATTGATTTCTTTGAAAAATAGCTGAAGGTGGAAAAGAGACGCAAGCTATAGTGTGTAGTTCTCTATTGGGGTTTTATGTGTGCTGAACTTTTCATGATTATGTGCAGTTAATGGGTTTGTGTGTACAGCTGTAATTTTCTTTTTGGAATTGCGAGAATCAACTGGTTATCTTTATGCTGGAATTTTTGTGGATCACGCACCTGGGCTGAATGGTTTTGTGCTGCGTTTTCTTTGATGTGTTGTCATTGATTGGGTATTATTGCAGCTATGATTTCTGCAGACGTTTTCGTAACTTGATTATTAGTTCTATGTGAATCAGCCTATTGTTATTACGATAACTTCCAGATTTATTTCAATGGAGCTTAACTTTTCGGGAAGTTGTTCTTTTCTTTTCCATCTCAAGTGTATCTAGTTTTCGTTCTTTATTATTTTAATCACTTGAGTTATTTGTTCATTGTTCTTTCGTTAAAAGATTGATTGAGAAAATCCTCTGTCAAGGTTAGTATGAGGCGATCATATTATTGGGTATGAAATTCTTTCACAGGAAGTGAGGTTGAGGGATAGTGTCAAGGGTTAAGTGGTGCCGGCTCAGTAAAGCCTTGAATAAATCTATTGTACATCGGTGAAAGTTATTAATCTGGGTGAGGGCCTACAATGTAGGCAAAGAGTGCCGAACTGCGTTAACAAATTTTTGGTGTTTTTTTAATTCATTTTTGTTTGGTTCTATTTTGTTTGTGTCAAAGAAGTTTAGAGAAGGTTTGAGAAACACTTAACACTTTCGATTTTTCATATATATATATAGACTTGAGTTGTACATGCAGGTATCGCCGGAAGTCAAAAGCAAAATTCAGGAGGCATGTACAAGGGTGAGCGTTGAAAGTGGCAAAGCACTTAAGGAACTGGCATTGTCAGTTAACACAATGGTCCTACCGTATTCTGCAGATCCCCATATTCAGAAAGCTAAATCAGCTGCTAGGGACCTGAAATCGTTAGTTAGATCAAGCGATTGGAGGGTGTTGAACTCCAACAAGTCATACCAGCAATTACAGTAGCTTCCCTACTTCTTAATGTGGTCACTGGAACTGAAATAATTGCTGAATCCATACATGAACTAGCTACAACAGCAAATTTTGAGAAAGTAGGTCCTACGGTTTCAGCAGAAAAATTTTGTTTGGTAATACATAATATTTACACTTTCACTAATTGCTTCCCTGAAAATTTCTCATTTCTCACGCTAGTAAAACTTGTTTCTTTGACTTCAACAGCAACATAGGGGCAATCGACATCAGGTTCTGATTTTAGATGGAGTAGTTTCTTGGATAATTTTGGTGAAACCGTAGGACCTACTTTCTCAAAATCTGCTGCTGTAGCAAGTTCATGTATGGATTCAGCAATTATTTTAGTGCCAGTGACCACATCAAGAAGTAGGGAAGCTACTGTAATTGCTGGTATGACTTGTTGGAGTTCAACACCCTCCCAATCGCTCGATCTGAGTAACGATTTCAGGTCCCTAGCAGTTGATTTGGCTTTCTGAATATAGGGATCAGCAGAATATGGTAAGACCATTATTTTAACTGACAATGCCAGTTCCTTAAGTGCTTTGCCACTTTCAACGCTCACCCTTGTGCATGCCTCCTGAATTTTGCTTCTAACTTCTGGCGATACCTGCATGTACAACTCAAGTCTATATATATATATATATATGAAAAAGAGAGTACAGTACATAGCGATATTTGGATATAAAACCTGTTTATCAGCAAATAGGCTGCCACTGAGTGCTTCAATTCTATAGGTGCATTGACAAGCCAGAGTTCCAACTTTTAAGTATTGCTTCCATGGATGGCGAAATGGTAAGCAACCATGCCCTAGTTCCCATCTCGCAAAGTTAGCCTGAGAAATCCATGGAAGTGTTATCAGAAACTTTTCCATGTAAGGTTTAGAGACATATGGTAGATTTGGATAATTCCTACCAAGGATTCTTCAGTGCTTTTTGAATTGAGAACACTTCTATACCCATGCAAAAATGACTTGTCATCTTCAGGTTTCCCATCCTTTTCGACCTTAAAGTACTCATCTCCAAACCCTGTAGACACGGTTAAAATTTTTTAAGTACATAATGATTAAAAAAGAAAGAAAGGACCTAGTGAAAATGCTTAGTTAAAGAGAGAGGTGTTACCTTCTAAAAATTTTCCCATCTTTTCTATATTGAGAGCAATCAGAATATGAGCAAACCATAGTCATATCTTGCTTTAAATGTTGGGAAAGAAACGTATGAACGTCGATATTGAGGCTGTAAACAAACAAATTTAGAAGTTTTTGTAAGAGAGAACAAATAGTACAATTGTACATATAATAGATACCAAAAAGGAATGAAAAGAAGATGAAGAAAAAGAAATAGAAGACTACCTTGTAAGAAGACAAAAGAATCTATGGGCTCGCCAATATGCCCAGAAGAGTTTGCCATGTAATGAGCTCCAATGCCAAGAGCACAAGCTAAAAATGTAGCCATTGCTCTAGTCAAACCTTTCCCGAGTGTAGCACCTATAAAATGCATATAGTATTTGTCATTAAACTAATATTTTCACATAGTTCCGTGAAGAGTGATTGAGACATAGCTAATTAGTTATGAATATATAAGAACTTACCTACGGAGAATTCAAAGACAGCAACAACAGTCATTACAGCCCACATTGCAGAGTCTCCAAAGTTCTTGTAGAGTGGTTGGTGGTAGCAGATAGTTGAGACCAATGTCACTGCAAATCCTAATTTTAGTGAATGGATAATTCTTCTCGGGTCATCTCTCCTAACCTTCTTTCTTTTACTAGCAATATCAATCACCTTAGCTTTCAAATTTTCAGGCAAGGACTTGAACCACGACCATCCTCGATCAAATAATGTCTCGCTTTCATTTCTTGAAGTTCCTATCTTCATGGCTAGTGATTTAGGAAAAGGAAACTCCTAAGAGAAAAATTAATAAGAGCCACTGATAGGTCCCAACAGATGTGATTACGTAACAATTCCTGGGCTACGATCATGCCGAATGAAGGGATGCTCAAAACAGAACCAACACGTAAAATGAGTAATTGACCCATTCCTACGTACTCCACTTCCCACCCAATATTGTCTCCTTGTTGCATGCGGTATGCATGCAACGTTTATCCCAAATATTTGAGAAACATGCACTTAAGTTACGAGTGTTAGATAATATATAAAACCAATTAAGCCTCTGTGACCAAGTGGTCGTAGTTCAAATCCTACCACTAACCTAATTAATTCAATACAAGGTAAAGTGAGCCTGTGCAAGTTTCAAGCCCAAAGGGCTTTCACTTAAAGGGGTGTGTTAGAGAATATATAAAACCAATTAAGTTGACTTCACACAACAGCTTAAGTTATTATGGTGAAATGGTCACTTAACACTTGTGACTTAAGTGCATGTTTCCTAAATATTTGTACGTTTTTTTTTTCTGTCTATTGGTGTTGGTTCTGTTTTGAGCATCCCTTCATTCGGCATGATATATCATAGCCTAGGAATTGTTAGGTAATCACGTTTGTTGGGACCTATCTGTGGCTCTTATTAATTTTTCTCTTAGGAGTTCCCTTTTCCTAAATCACTAGCCATGAAGCACTTCAAGAAATGAGAACGAGACATTATTTGGTCGAGGATGGACATGGTTCAAGTCCTTGCCTGAAAATTTGAAAGCTAAGGTGATTGATATTGCTAGTAAAACAAAGAAGGTTGGGAGAGATGACACTAGAAGAATTATCCATTCACTAAAAGTAGTATTTGCAGTGACATTGGTCTCAACTATCTGCTACTACCAACCACTCCACAAGAACTTTGGAGACTCTGCAATATGGGCTGTAATGACTGTTGTTGTTTTCTTCGAATTCTCCGTAGGTAAGTTCTTACATATTCATAACTAATTAGCTATGTCTCAATCACTTTGTTGATTTGTATTGTTTCATACAGCCTGCTATGCTAAAATTCGTGGAAGAGTTTGCAAAATTAGTGAAAGTGAAGAAGAGAAGCAGAATGAACAAGAAGATTCCAGGGTATAAAAGAAAGCTAGGGATGATGATTTTGGGAGCAATTCAGAAATGTTTGGATCCAAAGAACAGAATCCAAATGATTGAAAATCAGTGCAAGAAAAGTGGAAAAAATGAAGCAACATGCAATGTGAAGTTGAAGGATGAAGAATCTGAATGTGTGAGGCAAGTATAGAGCTAACTCTACATCAGCTGAAGAGAAAAACTTAAAGCAGAAGTCAATGTTTCCAAGGAAGCTAGAAAAGGAGTTAACAGAAGCTAAGAAATTCAGAATTAATTCCTTAATTGTCATCAAAGTGATTACAAGAAGCTCACATCCGAAGTCATGCAACTTATGGTCCCAGCAGTATCAGTTTTTTGTCTTTCTCTACAGATGCAATACAGTTAGTTGAGGCATTTGTCAGTTTTGTTAAAAATTCAGACAACAAAATCGTCATAGTTTTCTGTTGAGCCAATTAGAGCAAGAAACTTGTCAAAATCTTGCTACTCAATCACTTTTACTTTTATTATCAGCCATTGGATGTAAGGCATGAAAAAATCGTGTAAGAGCTAATTTGAAAAGCTCAGTTTTCAACTCTTCTTGTATTAGACTTAGAATGAATGAAATAGTTGTTCTTCATCCTTAATGTGCGAAATTGTTATCTTGCTTTAGTTGAATTGTTTTTTGTGTGTGCTGTGGTTGAGCATTGAGAGTTGAAAAGAACAAACATTGGATCTGGCAAAACCTCATTTTTCTTTATAGTTGCATTTTTCCTTCATTTGCATTTTTACATTTGTATTTTTCCTACAGTTGATGAAATTCACTGTAGCTATCCGAGACCATTTACACAAAACACTCAAGAATATGTTCCATTGTTCTGAGTGATTACATTAATTACAGATTCAAGTGTTACATCCAAGAAAATCAGAAACAAAAGGGTGGCATTTTGAAATATTTCACTTTGCTGGAGTAGAAACAGAAGTGTAGCAGCATTGAAGAAAGCCTTCGACCGCCTAATCTTGAAGTTGTAGTTTAACTGAAGTAGTGAGTGAGCCAGTAACCCTCTAGCTACAGTGGTATCAGAGCTACATGGGTCATACAACCTGGACTGAACCAAATCATGTCAGGTACAAGCTTACCTATGATGAATTTGCAAAGTGTACAAGCTAATATATCAGTCTTAACTGGTGAGAATTATAGAGCTTGGGCTCTTAGAGTTGAGGATTGTCTTAGAATGTGTGAATGCTGGGATGTGGTAAATGAAGGAGTGACTGAAGTTGAGGGAATGACAGAACTAGCAAACCAACAACTAATAAGACTTAGGTAGGACAGAGGCAAAGACTTCAAGGCTCTTGTTTTCCTAAGGCCAATAGTGAGTGAGACAATTTTGTTAAGACAGCTAGTTACAAAAGTGCTAAAGAACTATAGGAAACATTGAAGCTTGAGTATGTGGGCTCAGCTCAGTCTTTGAGGTTGAAGAAGCAGGTTGTAATGAGGAGCTTTGAAAATTTCTCGATGAAGGATGAAGAGAATGTGAGAGCCGCAAAAACTAGATTCATGAATTTAGTTCAACGATTGAAGGAGTTTGGAGAAAATACAAATACTGACAGATTGGTGGACAAATTTCTGAGCAGATTGCCTTTGAGATTTGAAGCAAGCATAGCACCTGTAGAATGGCAATTTAGCAATGATCCAAATTTTGCGACATTGGAGCACGTTTTCAATGTGCTGGAGATGTATGAAGAGAGACATGGAATTCAAAAGGAAGGAGAGGAATATGCTTTGAAGGCTGAACATTTTAAAGTGCCAGAAAACCCACCAATTCTCACCCAAACTCCAAATCTGACTCAAAACCACCTTGAATCAAATGTTGTGCAACCTTAGATGTCTTCACATTCACAAAACTAACCACAAAACACTCAAAATCCTTACCAAACCTCATTTCCTCAAAACTAGACTTACCAAAACCAAATGCAATATCAGTTACCTCCAATGTATCCTCAAACACCATTCCCTCATCAATTACCTTACTTGAATCATCCCCAAAATTACCAAGCAACCAACCAGTATGCTGGAAATAACTCCAACCGATTGCAAAGTGGACCTAGAACTTCAAACTGGGGAATGTTTCCAAATTGCAAGTTTTGTGGGAAGAATAACCATGCAGCTGAAGAGTGTTTCTGGAATGAGAATGTGGACTGCATACAGTACAGAAAAAAGGGACATTTAAAAAGGGTGTGTTATGAGAAATGGTTGAAAGAGCAACAAAATCCTCAAAGCCCCATTTTTGGTAAGCCACCACCAATCCATCCATTACAAAACCAGAACACTACATCAAACCAAATACCAATTCAAACTCAGCCCTACCAAAATGTTCCTGGATCAAAAATTTATCAAGCACATTATGTTGCAAATTCTGAAAATGCACCATTTCCCCAACATTACACTTCTCAATCTTTGTTATCTTAAACCTATTCACCTTAACCTCAAACAACTCAGTCATATGCACCTCAATCAACCTTCACACACCAAATGCCTTACCACCCTATACACACCCAATCATCACGCCAACAACCCCAAACTACAATTGTTGTCAACAATCTCTCATCTCAGCCACAATCCGAAAACTGTCCCAACCTCTTAGGTAACCAGTAGAAC
Source organism: Erythroxylum suave (assembly GCA_027563595.1). NCBI lineage: Eukaryota > Viridiplantae > Streptophyta > Magnoliopsida > Malpighiales > Erythroxylaceae > Erythroxylum > Erythroxylum suave. The sequence goes on from JAOSBN010133889.1 coordinate 19,922, forward strand.
ATCTCAAATAATTAACCTGGATCATCACAAATCAGTAAACCAACAGAAAAACCAGTCACTGAGGAGAGTGTATTTGTGGTTGAGGCTTGTCACAGAAACATGGAAATTGAGTTTGTTGTTGAAATAAGTAAAGTTGTTGCAAAGGAAGAGAAAGGAAGTGAGTGGCTAGTAGCTAGTGGGTGTTCCAACCACATGACAAAAGGAAGAGAAGCATTTGTGAAGAAGGATACCAGTATAAATATAGTGGTAAAGGATACCAGTACAAAAGGAAGGGAGCTGTGAAATTAGCTATAAGGGCTGGAAACACAATTCTTGAGGAAGTGTATTACATTCCTGAACTAGATCAGAATTTGATCAGTGTTGGTTAGTTATTGGAAAAGAAATATAAGGTTCACTTTGAAGATGAAATGTGCAAGATTTTCAATGTACAAGGTGAGTTGGTGCACAAGATTCCAATGATCGTCAAAGTTTTTAAAATTAAAATGACAGAAGTGGGTGGAGCATTTGCTGCCATTCCATTGACAGAGTTAACTCAACTGTGGCATAGAAGATATGGACATGCAAATTCAGATTATGTTATTGATATGTAGAAGAAAGAGCTAGTTCATAGAATACCACATTTGAGCAGCAAGTTAAAATCAGTGTGTAAAGCTTGTGCAAAAGCAAGAGGCCATGTTTTACCTTTTCCAGCAAGTGATTGGAGAGTCACAGAGAAGTTGCAACTGGTACACATTGATGTTTATGGATCTATAGAGATACAATCAACTAGAGGAAGTAGATATTTTATGGAGTTCATTGATGATCTGTCAAGGTATTCATGGATTTACTTTATGAAGAGCAAAGATCAAGTGTTTAGTTTCTTTAAAGTATGGAGAGATGAAGTTGAAAGTCAATGTGGAAGGACGGTGAGATGTTTGAGAAGTGATAAAGAAGGAGAGTATGTTTCAAATGAAATGAAAAACTATTTTGAAAGGGAAGGCATCATCCACCAGTTTTCAGGGAGCATACTCACCACAACAAAATTGAATTTCAGAAAGAAAGAATAGGACCATAGTAGAGATGGCAAAATCAATGATGTTTAGGATGGGATTACCAAGGAAATTCTGGCCTAAAGCATGGTTTACAGCAGTGTATCTGCAAAATAGATTAAAGACTAGATCATTGAAGGAAAAGGCTCCATTTGAGGTCTAGCTTGGTGTTAAACAGAAGGTGCAACATTTAAGAGTTTTTGGATGCTTAGCTTACATGCACATTCCAGATGCTAAGAGAACAAAGTTAGACGAGAAAGCAGTCAAAGGAGTTATAATGGGATATAATGCAGAATCTAAAAGGTATAGAATTTACAATCTAGAAAATCAGAAGATGGATGTGTCTAGAGATGTGAAATTTGATGAAAATGAAGGATGGAAGTGGGAAGAGCCTACAGTTAAGAAGTCAGGAGGAGTTGACATTGAAATACCATTTAATAAGGGTATGAGAGAAGAACCACATGATGAAGTGATAGCAGCTGGAGGTTCCAATAATTCTGAAGATGAAGGGAATCAAGGGGAGATATCTCAGCCGCAACAACAAAATTCAAACAATTTAGGAGAAGAAGGGAATCAAGAGGAGCTGTTATCTACCTCAGGAAATGATAAATCAAGCTCAGAAATTCAGGGGGAGACTTCCAACTCTGACAATGCACATAAATAGAGGGACTTGGCCTCAATTTACAATGAAACTAACCCTTTGTTTGATTTCAGGTATGACAATGCAGACGAAGAAGAACCATAATATGCACTCATAGCTTCCGAATATGCAATGTCTGTAGGAGCTGAACCAAAGACTTACAATCAGGCAATTAAACAAGGAGTGTGGCGAGGTCCAATGGATGAAGAGATAAAGGCAATAAAGGAAAATGGAACTTGGTTATTGGTGGATCTACCTAATCCAGAAACTAAAATGGTAGACTCGAAGTGGATCTATAAGGCAAAGCTTAACCCAGATGGCTCTATCAACAAGTATAAAGCTAGGTTGGTTGTAAGAGGGTATAAGCAAGAATATAGAGTAGACTACACTGAAACTTATGCACCAATGGCAAAACTTGACACAGTGAGATTATTGCTGGCATTGGGAGTAAACAATGGATGGAAAGTGCATCAAATAGATGTGAAGAGTGCATTCCTTAATGGAATATTGGATAAGGAAGTATACCTAAAGCAACCCGAAGGATATGTGAAAAAGGGATAAGAGCAGAAAGTTTACAAGCTGGTTAAGGCTCTATATGGGTTGAAACAAGCTCCAAGAGCATGGTATTCAAGAATCAATAGTTACCTGCTGTAGAATGGGTTCATGAGAAGCAAAAGTGAAGCCACATTGTATGTAAAGAGTGATAAAGGAGAAAAACTGATCTGCTCACTATATGTAGATGATCTTCTTATAATTGGAACTAAGGACAAGCTAGTAGAGGACTTCAAGGAGCTGATGAAGTCTGAATTTCAAATGATAGACTTAGGAGAGATGAGTTATTTCTTAGGTTTAGAGATTGATCAAAGGAAAGATGGGATATTCATTCATCAAAGGAAACATGCAGAGGAGTTAATTGAAAAGTTCAGTTTAAAAGATAGCAGTAGCATGTCAACTCCCATGGAACATCAGCTGAAGTTGGAGGCTACAAAACCAGGTGAGCAATTTGATGTAACTTACTATAGAAGCATGATTGGATCTTTAATGTATTTATGTACATCAAGGCCTGATATTGCATGTGCTATGAATATAATGGCTGGTTTCAATCACAACCCTTCGAGACAACATGCTTTATATGTTACAAGAATATTGAGATATATGAAGCATACTATTGATCATGGAATCTGGTTTGGAAGAGGAGAAAAGGTAAAGTTGTATGTGTTTAGTGATGCAAGTTATGCTGGAAGTAATCAGTGCAAAAGTAGAAGTGGCTATTGCTGTAGCCTAGGGTTTGGAATTTTTTCTTGGCATTCAAAGAAGCAAAGGATTGTCGCACAATCATCAGTTAAAGCTGAATATGTGGCAGTAAATATGGTTGCCAAACAAGCTCAATGTTTGAAGAAAATTCTGAAAGATATGGATGAATTGAAGGAAAATTGTGTGACAATCTATTATGATTCTAGCGCTGCCATTACAATGGCTGAGAATCCATCTGATCATTTAAAAACCAAGAATATGAAAGTAAAGTATCATTATGTTAAGGGAATTGATCGAGGGAAAGGAAATCAAAATGGCCTTTTGCATATCAAACTTCCAACTTGCTAATTTATTCACAAAGGCATTCCCAAAATGGAGATTTGAATGTTTGAGGAAATTGATAGGAGTGCAGGCCGCACAAAACAAAGGAGGAGATGTTGATTTGTGTTGTTTCATGCAACCTACTATGCTAAAATTCGTGGAAGAGTTTGCAAGATCAGTGAAAGTGAAGAAGAGAGGCAGAATGAAGAACAAGATTCCAGGGTATAAAAGAAAGCTAGAGATGATGATTTTGGGAGCAATTCAGAAATGTTTGGATCTAAAGAACAGAATCCAGATGATTGAAAATCAGTGTAAGAAAAGTGGAAAAAATGAAGCAATGTGTAATGTGAAGTTAAAGGATGAAGAATCTGAATGTGTGAAGCAAGTATAGAGCTAACTTTACATCAGCTGAAGAGAAAAACCTGAAGCAGAAGTCAATGTTTCCAAGGAAGCTGGAAAAGGAGTCAACTGAAGCTAAGAAATTCAGAATTAATTCCTTAATTGTCATTAAAGTGATTACAAGAAGCTCACATCCGAAGTCATGCAACTTGTGGTCCCAGCAGTATCAGTTTTTTGTCTTTCTCTGCAGATGCAATATAGTTAGCTGAGGCATCTGTCAATTTTTGTTAAAAATTCAGACAACAAAATCTTTATAGTTTTCTATTAAGTCAATTAGAGCAAAAAACTTGTCAAAATCTTGCTACTTAATCACTTTTACTTTTATTATCAGTCATTGGATGTAAGGCGTGAAAAAACTGTGTAAGAGCTAATTTGAAAAGCTCAGTTTTTCACCTCTTCTTGTATTAGACTCAGAATGAATGAAACAGTTGTTCTTCATCCTTAATGTGCAAAATTGTTATCTTGCTTTAGTTGAGTTGTTTTTTGTGTGTGTTGTGGTTGAGCATTGAGAGTTTACAAGAACAGACATTGGATCTGACAAAACCTCATTTTCTCTACAGTTGCATTTTTCCTTCATTTTGCATTTTTACATTTGCGTTTTTCCTATAGTTGATGAAATTCACTGTAGCTATCCGAGACCATTTACACAAAACACTCGAGAATATGTTCCATTGTTTTGAGTGATTACATTCATTACAGATTCAGGTGTTACAACCAAGAAAATGAGAAACAAAAGGGTGTCATTTTGAAATATTTCACTTGCTGGAGCAGAAACAGAAATATAGCAGCATTGAAGAAAGCCTTCGACCTCCTGATCCTGAAGTTGTAGTTTAAGTGAAGCAGTGAGTGAGCAAGTAACCATCTAGCTACAGTGATATCAAAGCTACACGGTTCACACAACCTGGACTAAACCAAATCATGTCAGGGACGAGCTTCCCTATGATGAATCTACAAAGTGTACAAGCTAATATATCAGTCTTAACTGGTGAGAATTATAGAGCTTGGGCTCTTAGAGTTGATGGTTGTCGTAGAATGTGTGAATGTTGGGATGTGGTAAATGAAGGAGTGATTGAAGTTGAGGGAATGACAGAACTAACAGACCAACAACTAATAAGACTTAGGCAGGACAGAGACAAAGACTTCAAGGCTCTTGTTTTCCTTAGGTCAGTAGTGAGTGAGACAATTTTGTTAAGACATGCTAGTTGCAACAGTGCTAAAGAACTATGGGAAATATTGAAGCTTGAGTATGTGGGCTCAGCTCAATCTTTGATGTTGAAGAAGCAGGCTACATATCCAACTTTGTAGCCTCTTGACTTGGTGTGCTTATCAAGAAATTTTCCCTTTGAATGAACGAACTAGGTCACTTCATGGCGTATTTGTTGGGTGCTTTCGAAAGCAAATCATCGTTAATGGAAACACACTTCCAAGTTAATGCGAATATTTTGGGAACTCTATTATCATAATCATCATAACTTGTATTGCCCTTGAATTAGTTAGGAACATAGCATATTCGGGATGCTTTACTCTAATTTAATTGTTTAGCTCGATTTACTTTCGAAATTTGTTTTTATAATATTTATATTTTATCAAAGACGTATTCCAAGTTTGGAATAATATGTGTTTAATGACTTGAATAATGTGTTACTATTGAAAAGCATAAGATTAATTATATTAAACTTTTATAATTTGATTTTAATTATTATATTCTAAAATTATATATACCTTATTTTTATATATTATTGTTTAAATAATACAAAATACCTTATATCATATTTACTTAATTTTTAAATGTATTTTTAACTTCAAATTCACGTTAAATTAAATTTAAGAGATTTAATAAAAATAATTTTAAATAAAAATAGATGAATAAATAGAAATAACTTTCACAATATTTTATTTAACCCTAAAAGATCATTTCTTCAACCAGAAGCCAAATCCAATTTGAGCACCATCGCTGCCAATTTTGACTACTTAATTATATGTTGTTCTCCATCTATCGTTATCACATTACATTACATTATATGTGACTATGTAAGCACTATCTAATTAATCCACTTCCCTAAAGTGATATTCTAACAAAAATAACATTTGAATTTTGTTTCACCACCTTACTTGAAAAAAAAAACACAAAAGTTGAAATTAGGTCTATGTCCGCTAACATCCCTCGGCCTCTTGAAAAAGACAGAAAATAGGAAGAAAGAGAGGAAAAAAACCATGAAGTATGCTTACACAAAGAACTAATTGTCATGTTCGAAAGTTTGTTCACCTAAATACTAAATGGAAGTAAGGTGATAGCACAAACATAAAGAGTAGAGAGAGCCCGAAGACACCATACTATATTTTCGGAGAATTGACCATTAAAAAAGAACACATTGAGGATACTCCCTAAAGAAAAAAACTAATGCATGATAGGCCAGCGAAATGAGTTAAATCTTTAATATTTTGACATTAATATATTAAAATTTAGTATTATTATATTTATAAATTAAGTGGTAATATATCAAATTTCAATTATATCCTTTAAGTAATGTACTAATAAATCTTTAATATTTTGACATTAATTTATTAAAATTTAGTATTATTATATTTATAAATTAAGTAGTAATATTTCAAATTTCAATTATATCCTTTAAGTAATGTACTAATAAATTTATTTTATATAATTCATAAATTTTTATTGATAATAATAATTATTAGTATTAGTATTAGTATTAGTATTAGTATTAGTATTAGTATTAGTATTGTTATCATCATCATCATCATCTTAATTTAATTAATTTTATAAACCAATATTAATATTGAAAATTAAAGATCCTAATCTTGAACAAACAAACTTATTCTCTAGAAATTGAACTTAGGTCTATCATATACAATAAATATTGCCTTTTGCTAAAACCTTATAAACGGTATCGTTATTATCACATATTCATATTTACAGTTTTTCAACCGCAACCATCTGTTTCTTGTGACTAGTATTGTAAAGAATGGGCCAAAACAAATTAAAGTGGTGCTGTAAGAGAACATAAATATACGAAGGATTTGTGATCGTACTTCTTTCACACTTGGATCTTTCTTCTTTGTCTTTCAACCTTTGTCCAGAAGCTTAGGCGGTGACCAGTGAAGAAATTATTGAAGTTAATGATAGGTTGTCAAACTACCAAAAATAAAAATATATTTCCAACTCTCCAAAAACTAAGTAGCTAGTGATGAATCAGGTCGAATCCACAGGGAATTAGTACAGAGTTACTCAAAAGCTCAGAAAATAATAGATTAAAGGATTGATATTGCAGGAGATGTAAATAAAAATAAAAGCATCGCAAAAAATTAAAGGAGAACTATAGTGACTGATACGACTTGAGCATGTGGTATTGACACAAAACAGATCTGGACAGTAAATAACGAAATAAAACGAGATTAAAACGCAATGGATGAAAACCTAGCCAAGGTACTCTTCAATTCAGCCTGGAAATTCGATCATTGATATCATAAGATAAATTAGACAATTCAGATAGACAAAGTTATAGTCAAAGGTGACGCACTCATTGACCAATCTTTTCTTACTTCATCGGTAACTCCGGGAAACAGCCAGATAAGTTACTTCCCTAATCTAAAGATAACCCCCAGGAAATGCCCTGACAAGATAAATCTCTAGTTGCATTAAGAACGAAAAAGACCCTTGTCCTAACCAATAAATTCAGAAACATCGTAATCTATTAAGTCAGATTATTAAATTCCATCGATTTTACCACCAACATACATCGTTCGCAAGATAAAACCAATTTGCTACTTTGATAGAATAATATCTATGACAACACTATCCTATTCAGCAATTTATCACTTAATCAAATGGTGGCTGTCTACTAACTACCAAAAAGCAGAGGAAGAAGAGAGGATGTTCAAAAGTTAAAGCTAAAGTTGTCAGAGGTCAAAAGAGGGTAAAAAGGTGATGTTTCCTTATGTCATAAGGAATTTATAGTCTTCAATTCGTAACCCTAGCCACAATTGATAGAAGTTTCCTAGTTAATCTTCAATTTGGACTCTTCATTATGGCTTCCCAGGTGATGTCCGACATCTCTAACAAAGATCCAGCCAAAAATAGATGATGATTGGGCTTTAAAACTCGTCCATAAATTCAGCCCAGTTCTTGCCTGATACGACATGAGCATGTCGTATCTATTTCCAACACGTAACTTCTCCAAAATAGCCCAAATCTCCTGCATTACGATTCCAATCCCCACTTTGGTCTCCTGCACACGTAATAAACATAAAAGCACACAAAAACACATAAATAATAAACAAACACATGCAAAATGAATGCAAACTATCCTATAAACCATGCATGAAATGCATCATATCAAATAACCCCACATTTAAACAATACTTGTCCTCAAGTATTCAATCCATTCAAAACCTCAAGTTCAACCCCTTATCACCATTCTTTCTCACATACCCAACACTTCCTAAGCCAACAAATACAATCATATAATCAAATAAATGATGCATGAACGATCGATCTCCTAATTAATTAGGAATGTTAACCACTTCGACATTACCTTATAGAAAGCAATAACACCCACACCCTCTC